>JAZBHA010000117.1:43363-59126 GCA_037464855.1 Iselma pallidipennis | reverse complement strand
CGCAGGTGTATGTATAAGTATATATTACCTAGTATGTGTGTGTATGTGTGTGAGCTCACCTTAAACAATAGAATGGATGTGAAACTATTTAATAGGTGCTGAACATCGTTTAACACTTTACAATACAAATTACATAGAGATAACGGGGCCCTTTCAGTCAGGACCGGCCTTAGTTCTGTCTTTCTTATGAAAACACACATATATGAACACACAGAATGTTGTATATATAGTATTGTAGAGGTATATTTTGTTAATTCCTATACGACAAAACGTTCAACTTTCACTCTATTGTCCATCGCAATTAGGTAAACGAGGTCAAAAGTGCAGATACCAATCAGTGATATCAACTGCTTATTTCAATAAATACAACGACATCATCACAGAGAGGATCTCTCTTGTTTTCTCAACTATCTATAATAACAATAATAATAATAATAATAATAATAATAAAAACTGTCTAATGAGATGACAAGAATCTATAGAATTTTCTTCCATATATCATCACCATCACCAATCTCTTTGTTGTTTTTATTGTTATTCTTTTTATGGACCGATATATTCCCTCCCTGTATCTCTGTATTGAACTTCCTGCATAATTTTCTTTTTGAAATCGACAGTTCTTATCAAAATCTTGTCAGTTTTATATTATTATCAACCAGACACAAAGTCAAAAACACCATAAATACAAAGAATCAACAAAATAAAAACACTAAATGGTATCTGTTATTTATTGAAAAGGCAAAAGACAAAAATATGACTTTATCAAAGTTTCGAATAAGATTAGATTTAATAGCTCTATGTAGTTCGTTTCGAATAATAATAATAAATCAAAACGTTAACGACCAGATTTGAACCCTATATAAACATAATATATATTAGTAAATACCCGCTATATATGGGTATAATTATTATTTGCCAACATTGTAATGAAGAATTCCACTAAACGTAATATTCTTCCGCATTCTATCAATATTTAAAATCAAGATAATATAAAAATTTCCAAAATAAATAAAAACTTGAATAGAATATATTTGGATGATGGCCAAGAATTTTTCAAACATGATATGGAATATTATCAATTCAATAATCATTTCCTAAGAATGAAATCTAATTAAAGAATACTTTGAATTTTGAATTGATAAATGTTATCGAATCAATTAATTTTTTCTTATTTTTCTGTCTACAAAAATAAGAATCCAACAAATAATATTGAAACGTCGATAATTTTCGATTATCTTCAATGGTAATCATTCTGGTAGCGAATTTTCATGTCCGTAGTAATTAAATTGTCAACAAATCTCTAGAAATCCGGTAATTCTCGTTATATTTACTTGAATATTGTAGATTTTTGTGTAAAAAAAAAATTATGACAAATTACAATGAAAAATGAGCTTAAATCGTGTGAAAATACAGAAACTCCAACATAGTAATTTTCTTTTGAAAATCTCCTGGCAATAACTGTAAAGCTCGAGAAGCATATCTATTATAATATAGTAATAATTAATAATAATTGCATATAGAATTTGATTTGTGGTTCTATTGTCTAGTGGGAAACACAACAACAAAGCTTATCACTTCAACAAATTATCAATACAAACAGTAACAAAAAAATCAACAATTAAAAAAAAAGCAATGTCTTATAAAACACCTACTTTTCAACGGTTTAGGGTTGCTCTGTTTGCGTCTGGACATTGTCGTTAACTCTCCACGAAAGCTCCCCAGTCTTAAAGCTGAAAGTCACATGGCACGAATAAAAGCACAATTTTTCTCAATTAAGAAAAAAATAAAACAAAAACATAAAGGTTTAATTTTTTTTGGAGAAAATGAAACACAAAAGCACTGGACACCAACAAATAATAATAATAATAAAAGCGAAAAATAGGAAAAACTAACAACAAAAAAAACAGGAGGAAAGTTTACAATTAAACAGTTCCAACAATTAACAACAATTTATTGGAAATCTCCTCATTGTATTGAGAGGAAAAATGTTTATTTATTATTGATGTTCTGTTATTTTAGGATGAAATTTTGACAGTTCACGTGTGTTCCTGGTCGCAGGATCTATACGAAACACACAACACCCTCACTGCGTTACGGAACCGACTGACGTTTCCAGCAGTGTGACTCACGAAAGTTTGTTATTTGATTGTTGCGCTTCGCGCGCATAGTCAGACACACAACTCGTTAAATTTATTTAAAAGCAGCATAAAAATTTGCTACTTTTTTTGATTTTTATACATTTTTTTTTTGTCAGTTTGTTGTTTAATATATTGTTCGTTTCTGGCCCTTTAGAGAGAACTTTTTCTAGTGAGCCGGTTTATCAGTGTCTGTGTCGTGACAACAACAAAGTTCTTATCAAATTTAAAAGTTTTACAGGCATTTTGTGCTTTTTTTGGTCTTCCTGGAGTACAGAAAGAAGTTTATCGTTTTAATAGTGATTTCAGGATTTTAGTAGCGCAATAGAGAATCATTGATCGTGTGAATGTCGCGTGAACTACAAAAGTTGATACATTGAAGCAGTAAACAGCTTTCGTCTTTATTAGCTCTTAAAAATACTAGCATTTCGAAAATTATTATTAAATCTCTATACGTAATTTTGTTAAATTGTTAGGCGCCGGTTCGGGGTCGATGAAAACTTGTATAGATGAACGATTCCGGGGTGCTTTATCTTCGTAGAACGGTTGTATGGTTTAGGGAAATCTCAAATTAGATAAATTAATGGAAAATTCGGGATATTGTCAAATATTTGCAGAATCAAACTTTCCTCACCATACAATTTTACTAAAATTCTACATCAAAAACACCTTTCAAGTAGTGAGAGGTTGGCTAGAAAATCTATCCGGATTCTTATTTTTTGTCAAAGATTCTGGGTCTTTCTACAAATAGACACGTTACACACGAGACGATGTTAAGTAACTGTGTTGGAAAAAAAACACACTGATGGCCTCGAAACCGGAAAACCCATCCATTTCGATGGAAATTGTCACTATATATAGAGAGAATTCGTTGATCTTTATATTAATTGACATAGTCTGATTAATAATAACGGTTATTAAAAAGATTTAATCGTTAATCCAAATTGAAATTCTAGTGATTCTATGACAGATACGTGAAAAAATCGTGTTAGACATCAATTAATTAATAAATTCTCGTATTCGAATTCAGTGAGCTGATGAAGTTTAAATATCAGGGCCTCCAGCTAAACAAGTCCCTGAAGCTTAAGCTTTATAATACATTTCGCTTTATGAGCTTCAGGGGCCACTCGAAAATATACAGTGGCATTCAAACGCAACTCTACATCTTCATCTTTATCGAAGGAGTTGCTTGGCAGTTAAAATCAATTCAAACGAAATCCACATCTCCATCGTCATCGTCTCCCCACCCATTTACAGGTGACAAACTCGGCCAATAGTAGATAAGTTCACACAGTAATGAACAGAGATATAAATTTGCGATAGGAAGAAGGATAGATATATGATTTAAATGGCCCGCTTAAAATTTGATTTGCCATTTCTTTATCGATATCCATAAAGAGCAAGAAGAAGATAAACATAAAGATGAAGATGTAGAGTTGCGTTTGAATTCCATTGATAATCTTCTAGTCCCCAAATACCTGGGTCCATGTCTGCTCAAATTTGTTGATGGAAATGTTTTTTGTAAATTTTTTCTTATACGTCGAGCTGATTATCAGGTTATTCGATATGCTAATAGAAACGGTCTCTATAGGAACATATTTTGAGACATATTTATAACGTTATAGTTTTATGTAAAAAATGGAAAATATACGGTAGTATCGGTATATAAAACGAGCTCCAAAACGTGCAAAACTACTGGTTTTCGACTTATTATCAGTTGTACAACATAGATTGTCATTATTATTGATGACAATATGAACTGATTTCTCAACAATCCATATCATGCACGTGGCTAAATTCGGATAACAGAATTTGAACGGTTGTATTATAAACACACCTAAATATACTTTTTTAAATCTTATCACTAGTTGATAAATTCAATAGTTATCCAAACTGCCTAAATAATTCTTGTTGGGATACTAAAGAAATAGGTACGCCAAAGAACAAACCGTTTTAAAATTCCTGTCCATTACTAGATGCAGTAATGTGAATGATTATTATTAAATTGTACTGCGAAATTACTAAAAGTGTAATTTGGTCTCATTACTTACTCTTTTTATTTTACGTTTTTCACCTATTTTATCGTTTGAAATACAAATTACCATTATCACTGTCCATTATTTTAAGTATTGATAATTGATTTCCTATGTTGTTTTTTACAAAATATAGGTACTACCTACTATCATAATGACAGTTAATTGAATATTCATGATTTTTACAATTTATTTTTCGTGTAAATAACATCAGTGAAATTTTATTATTTTAACATTTAATTATGCATATAAAAGTGTCTGAAACTATAAGATAAGACAAAGTAATATATTCTAGAAAAAAAAAATGACACACCAATGGTACGATTAGTAATCAATTAAAAACACAAAGGGCTACAATAAAACTATTCATATTGTTAAGTATTGTTGTCTTCCATCCATTTATATCTTTATTTTCTGTTATGCAATGAAGAAAAGTAGAAAAAGGTGTATCTACAATAGTAATCGAGATGTAGAATGGACCATCTTTACCTCTACTCAAATGCGTCATTCTTTTTACCAAACGATTCTGGTTTTGAACCATTTGAAATGATAGGGCGCTTATACCTCTAACATATAGAGGGTACTACTTGTTTTGAGCATTATTGGGAATACGTTGACAATACTCAAAACAGGTAGTACCATCTAGGTTGGTGTAGGTTCGTTCCTGAGAGGTGGCCTTTTAAGGTAGCTTTCGGCCCCCCAAATATCCCAATTCGTTACTGTAGTTTATTACATATACAGTTTACAATTTAAAAAATTGTGTGATATGGTGCTATTGCCATCTCCTTGTAATTGTTTGAATCAAAAAGGGATCTATTACAGGAATCTTCATATTTATTGGATTAAGCGACCGATATCAGCGCCATTCAGAGCAACACAAGTTGTGTTGCAGTTTCCTATGCTAACTTAAGCTTTAACATAAAAGATGTCACTACAGGAATAATTTTTAAATTATTAATTGGCGCCAAACAGTTTACGAAATTATAATTTAAAATGTTGTTTACAATGTGTTTACAACACACCTTCATCATTGAAAATATGTGAACTTTATCCAGTTTTATTTTCAGTACCACATGTTGTCTGTATTCTGAATTATAGAAACAAGAACGAGAATGATAAAAATAAATTATAACACAGATAGACAAGTAAATTCTTTAATTATATAGAGACAAACTTCAATAATTTATCTTTGTTTTAAAATAAATAACTGGAATATCGCAACAATTGTTAACAGAAACAACAATTATGAAGTCTATTTATTTATTTATTTATAATATTACAGAAATATAGAAAAATTATGTAAACACGAGGCAAAGTTTTCTTCTTCTATTTATTCATTGTTGATGTAACCAACATATATATTTGTATGCAAATAACGTAATGTTGCCTTGAAGCAATCCGTATGTATGTATATAAAATTAATACTTAATAGGCCTATTCCTGTTTATCGTCAATAATTTAAAATTGTAAATGGTATTCGTGTATTACTAAACAACAATTTCCATACAAATATTCATAGATTTAATACGAATTTTGACCTGGCGATTCCAAAAAGACATCATACTATGAACAAACGACAACAATTCAATCAGTACAACGTAAACTCTATTCATATGGAACAATAGAGTTAACGTTCAAATATTGGAATTGAATTATTTGAAACTAACTATAAAGAATTTGAAATATAAAGCATACCTACCTAATCAAGATTAAAACATGTGATAATTATTTCCTATTTCTATTTACTTTTCCGTAACAGCAGTAGATTTAATTATTATGTAGATAAAAACTGCGTTATCACTGTACAACAAAAAAAAGGCCAATATTTACGCAAATAAGTTTAATTAAGTATAAATAAATTAAAAGAGTATTATTGCTAAATCCTTCATGTGATTAATTATCTATTATAGTAATTGTTCTTTGGTCAATAGAAGTATGAAAAAATGCTGACTGAACAATTCAAATTATTCAAATTATCAGAAATGCTTATAAATTATAAGAAACTAGCGACAGACTTTTATTGAATCGTGTTAGAAAAATGACAGGGAAAAGTTTAAAATTTAACCAGAATTATACCCTACTTCCGCAATTTGTAGGTACACACATATGGTGTATTCATTGGAAAATCAATAAAACCTAGTGGTTGTTTACCTACGTCAACACAATGGAGGCAAAGCTCACCCATACGGGGTTTTGACGTAATCAGAGCTTTTTCAAATAATCAACCTCTATTGATTAGTTTATTGCATTTCAACTTGGAAAAAAAACACACACACAACAGCAACCAGAACCTTGACGTGTCTATTTTATTAAAAAATCAATAATGCTGACCGTGAATTTTGATTATTTCTCCTAGATTTTAGAATTTTCTTAAAAGATATAGGTGTTGACAATAAAAATGAGACCTATTATCTGTTGTAAATAATATTCTTTTAATATAAAAACAAATCTGAAAAAATTGCAATAGTCTATCTAGAATTTTCGAGTTATTTCGGAATCACCTTTCCTAGATATAAATGACTCCCGATCAAAGGATAAATACAAAGTACATTTGGCATATAGTCAATTGGCCACCACACTTTTTCCAACTAGTGAATAATTGAAAATTTTATCATAAATTATCATGTAAAATACCTATACCTACACAATTAGATTAAAAGCTTAAAGTTCAAATAGGAATAACAATGGAAAGTATTTTCGAAAAATAAAAAATATGACTCAATAATAATAATTGTTAGGATTTAAAGTGCAATTACAAACTTCTAGACTAAATAAGTTTTTGATATTTTTGTCTAATAAACAATAAAATGTTGGAAAAACAGTGCGTCATTTCATTATGATGTTTTCATCCATGATGACCCCGGGACAGGTCCGGTGTGCCACCCATCAACACACCCACCAAATTATGGGATATTGCGTTGTTCTTTTGTTGTTTCGAAACTACAGGTGCTGAATACCGTGACCTTTTTGTTATCAATTTTTTAGAAATAAATAAATATGAAGAAAAATGGGTTGAATTGAATAACCTTTGACAATATTGTCATCGATTGTGTGCTTTCACGAGATCATTGAATGCGTGCATCGTGTGCGTCTTCCAAAATTTCGCACTTTCACGACTATTTTCTACAGGATTTTCATGTATTGATTCCAATAATACTTGGATTACGCCCGATTTTCCTCATTATTATTGTTATTGTCCTGTTAATCGGGTATAGACACGCATATAGGATTTGATTTGTGAGAGGGCTTGCCATGACGTAGTGTATGTTAGAGCCACGCTTGTGTGACGTCAGCGTCACGGCCGTGGCCCCCGATATCAGCCGTGTAGCACGTGAACGTCATGCAGCTGATCACGCTTTTCGTGCATGATCACGCGACTTGTTATTGGTTGTTGGTGGCGAGCCCCCAATTCTTATTGGTCGATTCAATGTTTCACCGCCAAACACACCCCAAAAAGCTCATGCCAGAGCAATAACATCACAAAAACACAGCAACACAGAATCATTTCGTTAGCTACTGTGGTCCCAGTTAGTTGGGTCTTTGATTTTTTTTTCGAAAAGTAATTGTTTTAGTCAAAAAAGAGTGATTGTTAATTTAAAAAATAGTGCCATCATGATCTGTAACGAGTTTGCGAATTTATTGTCACCACCCAGTACACCACCCCTCAAAAATGTAAGACGACTGTTTGATTGATTTATGTTTTTATTTTTTAATTTTTATTTCTTCCCCATTTATAGACAACTGATGATGATTCAACCCTGCATCAAGTGCGTACAATTCTTGAGAAGAAACGTGCCTCGCCTTTACCAAATCTACCAACCCCTCAACCATCAGATTCGGAAAGTGAAGAACTAGAATACCCACCCAAAAAACGTCTATGTAATCGTACTGAAAGCGATGGTCAATTTGTGCAACCCCCAGTTGACACACCCCGTCAATTTTCTGTAATAATGCATGCTAATAAAGACGGTACTTGTAGTCCAACACCATTACCACAAGCACCGCGGAATGAGCCGAATATTGTGAAAAGTCTGAAATTTAAAATGGGCAATCGTCGAGAACAGATCTACATCAACAATAAAGATACTGGAAAAGAAGTAAAGAAACCAACAACACCAGCAATGATAACAACCCCCACGACCTATCTACCACCGTTAGCACCGAAATTCGTTACAACATCCACACATCCAACTACACAAGCATTGATTGTGGCTGCTGATGGACGAACTTTGATTCCTGCTCAATTCGTATTGGTAACGCAACCACCACCATCATCAGTACAACAAACAACAACCACCACACAAATAGCACCGGTTGTTGTCGCCGCCACCGAGCCGCCGCCAGTCCGTCGACGTGTTTACGAATGCACCTATAAAGGATGCAATAAGAATTACTTTAAATCGTCACATTTGAAAGCACACAACCGGAAGCATACCGGTGAAAAACCGTATGAATGCGAATGGCCGGATTGTGGTCGACGTTTTTCACGTTCCGATGAACTATCAAGACATAAAAGGACACATACTGGTGAAAAGAAATTTAAATGTCGTGTATGTGAACGTGGTTTTATGCGTTCAGATCATTTAGCTAAGCATGTTAAAAGGCATACTAAAGAACGGGCCAGTGTTCAAAATCAGAAAATTAATCTTGTACCTGCTGTACTGAGGCCGTTGCAACCGGCGCCGGCCTGAATTTGCAAGCTCGATTAATAGTTTTTTTTCCTTTAAAATTTCAAAGAGGAACATTGTTGCTTTGTTATGGGGACTTCACCCATTCTCTAATAGACTTCAGCTATATAGATTTAATAACGGATATGTATAGAGTTTTGACTGATTTTTTTTTGTTTAATTAATTTAAGTATAACAAGCATTCCATTTCCTTTACTTGTTAGGGTGTTCTATTTTTTTTAAATTGTTATTAAGGTACCTACATTACAAGTTTATCTGTGATTTTTTATATTATTTATTTAATTTTTCAATCACTAATTGTATTAAAACTTCATGTATTATGTGTAAACATTTGTATAAAAGTTAAAGAGTTGAGAAATGAAAATATACTTTTGTAATATCAACTATTGTCTTTATTTTAAACGATAACACCAACAAATCCATTTCCAGTCCCTTACAGTACCTTGATGTCAAGACAAACCTGTAAGCAAAGGACCACCTGCTTACAAAAACAGTGCAAGGCTTAAAGTACCATGACTGAAAATTTTATTTACGGGAATTTATTTATAAAATTAGTAATCTTAACACTTGAAACAGTGACAAGGTAGTAGAAAGTCTGTGTTAAAACACCAATCTTGTTTCTTTTGAATAAGAACGTTTTTTCTTGTTTGATCTAAAAATTATTAAAAATTAGAGCAAGTTAGCGGTTTTTTGGATGAGACAGAATACTTATTGCGTAGCCTTATTTCCGTTCTTATGAATAGCCGTTATACTGTTGATCGAATTCAAAATATTAGTATTTATCGAAGAAATACCCGTGTTTTCTTCCAATAATTTGGGATTTTCCATGAGTATTACATATTTAGAGTTTACGTTACACCTTTAATTTACGTCAAAACTCGACAGACAAGAATCAGTGACCACCAATCAGAAATATTTGTTTAGAAACAAACGTTAATATTCACAAAAAAAACGAGAATTAACGATAATTTATAAGAAAAAATGAAACAAACAATCAGAGGTTTGCAAAAATAAACCATATTCCAAAATCCGGAAGTATCCTTTATACTAGTTCCGGTATCGTATACTATGACCGAAAGTTGAGTGCGAAAAACTACAACAGGATAATCATGCATGTGAATCTTCTATTCATTTAATCTGCTTTTAAGGATCATTTGACCATTATTAACACCAAGGCCGCCACAATCGGGTGTCCAGGTAGTGCACTGCACAGGGGCGTCTTTATCAATTGAGGGCACCAAATCACGACACATTTCCTTGATTTTTTTTTTTTGATAAATTTTTTTGCCCATTCCGATTTTGAGTGAGGCACACAGGGTAGCAAAAACGTTTTTTGTTCATAGGCGCCCAAAAGGTTTTTTACGCAGGGCGGCCTACTAATCACTGATTGACACTTTCTCAGGCATTATCCTTGCGTTATTAACTGAATGAAAAAATCGATGGAAGGTCATTTTTACGATAAAAACTTTATTTCTTTTGTTTTTGAAATGTTGACGTCAATTAACAATATTTTTCAATTGATACAGATAATAATTTTGATCAAATTCGATGTGGATGATGATGAATTTTGACCCGAGACACGTTCAAGATCTATTCTAATTAAAAATTGCGATTAATTGCACAATATATTTGTTGGCTTTTTCGTGTTTGTTAGAGCTATTTTTTCTTGTGTTAATTTAAATAATTGCTTGATTAAATCGTACGTTGATTATAATTTCCTTCGTATACGTATTGAGGGAGAGAATGAAGTCCACAATATATGAATATTAAAAACATTAATAAATAATGGACTTTACTATCATCCAATTGTGACTAATACAATTTCCTTCGTGTTGATTTATATTACGAATTACTATCATGTGTCCTAAATATTAACAGTAATTGTACACAAAACAATAACCATAAAGAAAATTCCTATTCATAATTTCACAGTTTATCCTTTTAAATGTGTTAGAATTAAAAAAATAATAATAATAATAAATGAAATTCCAACTGAATCACGCGCCTCTGCACTGCAACCAATCAAAATACAGTTAACTTACACGTGTCAATGTAATACGCTTTCTGATTGGTTGACACTAACAATATTTCTGAATTTGTAATCAGGATTTCAAATGATATCATTGCTTAAATTAAATCGCTCTATTTCAAAATTTCCCATTTTTTAGCAAAAAGTCGTTTCAATTGAATAAAACAAAACGTGCCTATTTAAATATGTTGTTTTTGTCAAGTTAACCCCTTTTTTAGTTGATTAGTGATTAATTACAAGGTTAGTAGGGGAATATTTATTACGAAAAAACTAGAATACCAAAAGCATGAAAATACAGTTTTAATACGGTAGTTACGAAGAATTTCCTACAAAAAAACAGTGCTGAAAATCACGTTATCATTTATGATTTTATTGTATTTTTATGGTGGACGACTTTATATTTTGAACCCTCTGTTTACTCCCCTTTGATCCTTATTATCCAATTTATAGATCTGATTATTATTACAACAAAACAAAAAGATTTTTTTTCAGAATATCACGCGAAAAACAAGTGAATCTATCTATATCTACATATATTGTACATTCAGATTAATGGTGTTTTTAATAATTATTGTTATCAGTTCTATGCTGCATATTATAATAATTTTCAGTTAATACTGATATTAAATTGATAACAATAGAAGCAAAAACAATTTTTTTTTGTTGGTAAAAATAGCATCTAACTTAATAGAGTTTATAGTTGTTATCATCTAAAATTAGGATTAGGATTAATTTATTATGTGGGTGGAATGGTGGAATTTTTCATCTCTATAGTGTACAATTTATACTGCTCTAGTTTAGATTTCTTGTAAATTTTTTGTTATTTGATAAGAATGCTACGTGATTTTTGACAAGCAAACTATAGGAAAATTTTAATAATATGCCTGATGTCCTCAACTCAAATACTGATAACAGATCAACAAATTAATTCAAGTTTCCATTATTTTGTTATCATGATAACGATAGTTTTAGGACAAATTTGTTAAGGAAACAATGCTACAATGTATTGCCGATCAAATTGGTAAATCAAACAATTTCTTTGTTGTTGTTTTGTTAGACAATATAGTAGAACTTGGTTATAACGACAACTCATATAACGACATCTCGGCTATTAGGGCAAGCCTAATGCAATCCGAATAGTGTTCACTACATTTGTTCATTATACATTACTCTAAAACTCGGCTATAACGATACTTGGTTATAATGTTACGTACTATCTATAGGTCTTTTGAGTGCCGTTATAACCGAGTTCGACTATAGTCAAATATTTGAATATTTAAATTAAAAATGTGTTAATTATATCAAAACAAGAAAAAAAAGTTGTTTGGGTGAAGCTGTTTTTTTTATATTTTATGTATTTGTGTCGTCGTCGTTGTCTACACCTAATAATTTTTTAATGTTTGTGTTTTTGTTTGTGTTTTGTTTTAACATACGATTGGGCCCCTTTTCCGGTCATTTATCCTTAATGGATGATCTCGAGACGTTTCAAGGCAAATGATTTTTAGAAAATTCTCAAAGACAAATTACATTTCTTTCCAGTAATGGAGGCGGGAAACAGCGTACGGAAAAATACACTTAATTATTGTTATCTACCTTTGATAATGTGAATTTAAATGGCACAGATAAAAAATGGTCCTTTCACGAAGGACATTGGCAAAAACTGAAATTTTTTCTAAAATTGTTGGCTATAATCTTGGTAAAATTTGTGCTTTTTAGAAAGATATATCACGTTTGATTTGCTGTTCAAAGGAAAATTGATGAAAACTAGAAATTGTGCAAACTATAGTCCAGCTAAGTTGACTTGACCCCTCTGACTGAAGCAATGAAACAACCACAACCATAGAGTAATGGGCCAAAAATTAGCATCTGCCAACAATTACCGGACTTTTTTTACAATTCGAAAAGAGAGACAAGAGAAATGGAAGAAAAGAACGAAATTACTCCCTAATAAACCACCTCCCTAATCCTTGCTTCACTGCTCTATTGTTTTACAGCTTTAGTCAATAGGGCCAAGTCAAATTAGCTAGACTATACTCGAAATTGTATAGTATCTGTAGGATAAAAAACGCCGAATTAAAATAATTATAATGTTTTCGTTTGAATTTGGAAGAAAAATTCCTCAAATAGTTTCGCAAAAGTCTAAAGTAGAGCAAAAAATTCTATATTTCTGTAACAATCATTTTAATTAATCTGAGAGGTCAGCTTTAGATTCAACAAATAATACCATAAATATATGTGAGAATATTGTATTGAAAATAAAAAAAAATCAAAAAAAGAACAAAAAGGAAGGAAGAATACGCAATTTTCCAACAAAACAATAGAACTTTTACTATTATTCTATTCATGTAGGTATAGGTAGACTTTGAACAAAGAAAAAAACAAGAGTTCAACGAATCTCTATTTCCAATTTTAATAATTCATATTTTAATTTAATAAGATTATAAAAGTACGTAAATTATTATTTCAAAGCCGACAAAATTTCTCAAACAATGATCTTTTATTTAAAACATACAACAATGATAATCGCAAATTTCACAAATTTAGCCGGAAAACATTCGATCGAAACGTGAAAATGTACGTCAATTATTAAGCGTTTCCCTAAAATTTTCTACTCACAATCAGAACAAAAGTTTCAACAATCATTTTTTGTATTTTTTTTAAACAAAATCTGTAAGCTTATACGCAAAAGTATATCAATAAGTTAAATTTAGCAATATGAACAATTATTTCATAAATAGATACCGCAATTGAATGGTTCACGTGAACAAAACGTGTCCTGTTATTATTATTATTATTATTGCTTTACTATTTAATTTAAGTATCTCAATATAACTAGTTTCTTGTTATCTTATCATTTATTTGATCTCATTAGATCTTCGGGGATTATCTTGAAACTTATTAATGAAGAACAACAAGGCACACCTCCCATGAACATAAATGGAAAATTACAAAAAATCACTAAAGATTTCGATAACTCTCTGATTTATCTATAAAATTAATTAAAAGAATAAAAAAAAACTGATAAATACGACATTCTGGTATCAATCTGTTTTTAGAATATTTTCGGAAAAATTCTATCTGATTATTTAAATATAGGTCGGTGGAGGACACCGGTCCTACATACCTACACATACACGTTCTAAAGTTCAGGATAAAAGTAGAGAGGCGTCATGTTTTTCATAATTTTAACATCGACGTCGACGTCAGTGGTGGTGGTGGCGTCTGGCGTCATGATCATCTCTCATCTGGATTTAATCATTAACTATATCTACTTCTGAGTAGGAAATCACATTGTCAAGGCGTGCTACTAAATTCAACATCAGGAAGAATATTGTTTGTCAGTTTTAATCTTTAATTTTATTAACATTCTAATCGAATAGCAATAATAACAATACGATAAATAAACAATAAAGGAATTGATATAAATAGGAATTGGTCATAGACAATACATCGATTAATACCGGGTGCCCGAATTAAAAAGGGCCCTTGCTTCTGGCTTTTTGTTTTTATAGCCAAATCAATCAATATTTGAGGTGTCATGAGATTGTGTGGCCAATTTGCAAATACAAGAGCCCCATAAATGAGAAAATACCGGGGGAATAGGGTCATTTTTGTTTGGACACCCAGTATAATCAATAATAGAAAATTGTCTATAATAAAGATTTTCCCATACTTATCAGATAATCAAGACAACATCTGTTAGATGGTCAAACTAATTAATTAATTTAAAGAAAAGTTATAAACAAGAGGCCAGACTAGATTTAGAAAAAAAAAAACAAATTCCAGTTTCCGCTATACAACCGACTATGGAGATCCAGGTGAAGATGCAAGAATGTAATATTATTACATCAGTTAAACAATAATTTATATAAATAATAATAATAATAATAATACCTAATAATAGGTGTGTTCTTGTAACATGTGGTATTTACGCCTTAATGTAAAAGGAGTGGTCGACGATGACCCTTTTCCTTAAACAAAAACAATTTTAAGGTACTTTAATAGAACCAGTTTTGGAAATCTCTTTAAAAACGTCTTTCAATTCAATTTAATTCGTTTTGAGAATTAAAAGGAAATTATCACGTCCATAGCAATGTTTTCTAAATACCTTTCAAGTACGTTTGATTGATTGGACCTTGAAGATACATGAAATATTTCCATCGCATCTATATTTTCCGGATTCATTGAGATTGGGATTTTGAACGGATGATCAGGGCCTTCTCGGCGCTCTAGGCAGTAGGTTGCGGGGCTCTTGACCAGAATATAGATTTACAAAAAAATGCATATCCTGTATCAGAGTTGTAACTAGCCTATGGCCAGTGTGGCCCCGGATCTCTATAGACGCTGATTGGGGTAAAATCGTGGCTCTCACCCGCTGCAAAGCACATCACCTAAAAAAATAGAAGTGAAGGGGATGATTCTCTCACTTTGCCCTTGAAAATAAGGCGTAATTTTTGTTCTAGTTACGGCTCTGTACTGTATAAGGGCAATTACTATGTAGGTATAGGGTCTGGGTAGTGTTGCCAAAAAGTAATCCTTTTGCAAATTTAACCCTGGCTGACTGGCGCCTCTAACGCCTGTGCTTAAGTATGACCCTGAGGGTGATTTTTCAGGCTTCTACAACAGTAAACATCTTGATAACACTTTCTAATCTAATAAATGGTCCAGTTACGCTTTTATTTCGACTAGTAATGTAATCTTTGTTTGTATTTTGATTTAAAAGACTAAAAAATTCGGTATCAAAAACACGTCTGATAAGGTCAAACTAACTGTTACATAAAACTTGAAAAAAGATGTTATTGTGCTACAAAATACGTGATTGCTACACTTTTCCAGCAGTCAAGGACTGGTCAAATTTCCACGATTATACTTTACTGC
>JAZBHA010000117.1:4768-43269 GCA_037464855.1 Iselma pallidipennis | reverse complement strand
ATAATTTTCATCCAAATTTTTATAAATAACTTACCTGTTTTGATGATGTGATGTAAAAATTTTAGAAATTAGGTCAGATTGGCGAGAAATTCTTTTTCCTAAAAGATCAGTTATTTAAATTTTCATTATTTTAACCCACTTATAACGAGAAACTTGCAAAAACAGGTTCATCAATATTAATCGATCTATAGTTCATAATTAAGGTAGGTCAGTATAAGCTACCAGTAGTGCAAAAAATAACAAAATTGTTACTTTTTTGCTGCATATATTCGTTTTTTTTTTGATTAAATAAAATAAATTAAAGGAAACCTTACAAAAGACTATATAATTGCACTTCTAAGGATTATAATCATTGACGAATGACAATAATAGAATATTTTCTCTCTTAACAACAATAAAGGTGTTACATAATAATAATACAAAAAAAATATGATTCAATCTGCAAAATAATTACGTCAAGTATATGCTTAAAGCTATTTGAATAATTTCAATAATAAAAATCGACCTTTTCTAATTACTTTCAATTATCAATAACAAGCCATTTTTCATGCAATTGTTCCACTTGTTGTGATACAATTGGATGTCGTAATCTTATTCGAACTTCTAATTTACCACCGACTTTTTTCCTGCCTTCCAATAACTATAATTGCAACAAAAATACCAACAATTACACAATTTTTAATTTAATTATTTAGAAAATACTTACATCAAAACTATCATGTAATTCACATTGTGTTTCTAATGGTTGTAATTTAACATTAACTGTTCCAATTAAAGTATCACCACGGAACCAATTACTGAAACAAGAAATAAAGTTGCTAGCGCACCAGCAGCTAGCACACCCCATACATGGCACCCTCAACTAGTGAGCAAGAAATATTTTAAACAAAAAACCCATCACCCATATTCAAATTTTTGACAAAGATAGATAATTTACAAGAAACAAAACGGAAAAGACATGAATGGAACAAGCTCAACGATAGATGCCCATGAATGAGTGTGTTTTAAATCAGAACAAACAGAAAGGTAACAAGAGACAAGATTTTTAGGGTGGGTTTTACATGCAATTATTCAAAAAATAAATAAACTTACCCTTTGGAATATACTTCCAATTTAACAGACTGTCGTTTGAAAATCCTCTGACAAGCTCTAGCCGTCCGTTGAATTGGTACAATAAACGTAGAATTATATTCAGGACTATTTGTATCTTTAACTGTTGCTGTTCGATCTTTAAATGGATCATCCTGAAAATTGTTTCAAACAATAAACCAAAAATCTTTGAATTAATTCAAAAAATACAAACTTGTGGATATGGAAATTCAAATTTAACATAAGTATCAATCTCTTTTGCATTCGAACATGTATACGAAATACCTCTTAATATTGCTAATTCTAAATCATTATCACCTAATTCTGTGAAACTTTTAACAATTGAAAAATCTTTTGTTTCATAATGGAATTTTGGTACACCAGCACCACGTGTACGACGTGCTAATCGTACTAAATCTAAATCTTTTGTTACATTTAATGCAAGACGTTCAAAACGATTTGTACCAGCAACATCACCTAATGCTTTATGATGATCACGTGTACTTAAACACATCTTTAATTGTTTAGTTAATTGATGTTCTAATCGTGATAGTACATCTTTATTCGTATTATCTTCTTCTGTACATTCTTCAGTCATCACAACATCATACCTTAAATCAGAGTTTTTGTATATTTATTCGTTAATAAATTGTTAATAAAACTTACTCGTTATCAAGTTGAGATTTTGCACTCGGCGAGACTGGAATTGTTGACAAATCAACTGGTAAACCACAAGTGGCCGCTTCAATTAATGGATCAAAACCTTTTGCTGTTCGTAGAAACTCTTTAGCTTGTTCAATTTCACCTTTACGTTTAGCATTCAATGCAGCCTCTTTGAATTCCTTCTGTTTGGCTAATAGAAGTACTAATTGTTTTTCAGCTCGCGAATTCGGTACTTGATTTCCTATAAAAAAATTTGATTGTTCTAACAAATCTATACGATTCCCCAATAATTATGATTAATCACCTGATATTCGAGTACTTTGTGAAGTCGACGGTTTAGATGGCGGTGATGGAGCTTTTGGTTTTTCCGGTACCGGTTCCGGTTTTGGTGGTGGTGCTGGAACAGTACCAGGAATCGGACCATATCCTGGTGGTGTTGGCAATTCATCCACCGGTATCGGTTTACCGGCTTTATGTAATTTTATGGCTTGTTCAAATTGTTTAACAATTCTACCCATACGTCGTGCTTTACTAGCATTGCCTTGTTCTTTAGCTGATTCCTCTTGTTTCTTATAAACATCTAAACGTTGTTGGAGAGCTTCTTCAACTGATGTTGCCATTATTAGAGTTTCTTCTGGTATTTCACCTTCTGGTACGGAAATTTCTGGAATACTATCATGTTGTTGTGTTCGATTTTCCTCGATTTTCTCTTGTGTAGGATCGGGTGGTGCTTCTGGCATACGACTTAAATCTACGGGTTGACCATTCTGTGCTGCTGTTATCACAATATCGAATTGTTTGGCAATTTTTATGTAACTAATGGCAGTAGGTGAATCTCCTGATTTTTTTGCTTTTAAAGCAGCTATTTTATATTGATTTTTACGTTCAGTCAACAAATTTATTAATTCAGTATTGACTTCAGGCTTTGGACTAGAAGCAACTTCGTCTTCAGGAGTTGAATCTTGGGATGGTTCGATTTGTGGTTCCGGCTCTAGTGGTGTTGGTGGTGGTGAAGGCTCAGATGGTGATGGGATTGGAGGAGCAGGACGTGTTGGTTGAGGTTCATTGGTATTTTCCTCATTGACCGGTTTATGTACATTTGTACTTACTTCCGGTGGAATGTCGTCATTATTAATAGTTTTACCAGCATTCACCTGTTTCAGTAAATCTTTAATTGTTTTAATACCACGATTAAAACGTCTAGCACGACTAGATTCACCGGCTTCTTTTGCATTTTTCTCGGCTAATTCATACATTTTTAATCGTTCCGATAGGAGATTTGCTACATCATTTGATCCAGTTTGTCTAGATTCTGGTTCTGGTTGAGATGCTGGTTCCGGTTCATCATAATCTTCACCTAATAATCAAATAATTAAATAATTAGATAATAATCTTCATTTATGTAGGTTGTAGAAAATTACCGGTAATTTCATTTAATTCATTTAACAAGTCTGGATCGTCATCATCACCGGATAGTTCAGCATCTGATGGTAAATCTTTTAGACTTTCAGCAACCATAGCATCTAATTGGGCATCAGGAACTGGTTTTCTAGCTGGACGTTTCGGTTTAGTTTTATTACCACCAGTTAAAGCTGCTAATTCAGCTTCTAAATCACTATCATGTTCATCATCCAAACTACCACCAGTACCATCAAAATTCAAATCAGTCGGGACATCAAACAAACCATGCTGTTGAAATAATTCAGAAATTATTAGCAGGAGCGGGTCTATAATGGAGCTTAAGCTTTAGGGCCCTCGGACTCGGGAGGCCCTCAATAAGCAAAAGCAAGGAGACCAGCATTCTTGGCAAGAGTGAACCAAGAATGCTGACGATGTATTAGCTCACATGTCAGTGATATTGATAGAATGATGGGTGAAAAAAAGAAAAAACAGACAAATTGGTCGTGTTGATTAAGTTTCGAGGTCCCCTGAAGTTTAAGCTTGGTAATACAATTTTTTTTGTGGTGTGCGTCATTCAGGACCCCTTACAAAACTTAAGCTTCAAGGCCCCGCAAAGAACATAAGTTTCAGGGCCCCCAAATGCCTAGACCCGTCACTGAATATTAATTTAATAGGAAAATTACTGGAGATTTGAAATACCTGAGCTAGGTTACGTCCAGAACGGTCCCTTTTCGATTTATCACCGCTTCTCGCCCTTGACATCTTCTAATAACTGTTCAGTGCATAAAAACGACTAGAATTTTAAAATTTCTTGTATAAACAAACACAAATTACGGAAAAACACTTAAAATAAAGGCAGGAATTAGAAAATAAAAAATTGTTAAAATTATGAATGACTCATTAAACGTCAGTTGGTAAAATCTGATTGGTTAGAATTCAACAAATACCAACCTAATATTACAAAATTCCCTACACAATAATATTAACGCGGGAAATTCAATTAAAACATACACAGTTTACAGTTACTTTTATTTTTTTACAAATCAATTACACCTGATGCCATTAAAAAATTATCATAAACAACATAAAAATCATATAATAAAATGATACATTTTCCAATAATTAATAATATAAAAATCATAATTTCAACATAATTCGATTATAGTCCCATTAAAATTGTTGTAGGAAAAACGGGAACATTTGTCGGTGATGATGCTTGTCTAACACTCATCTCCCATGTATCTAATAATTGTGAAACAGAGAAATATTTCGGTAATTTTTTAATTCGAGCCAATAAAGCAGTTTGAACGGCTGATAGAAATTGTGTTGCATTATATTCATGTGATGCCATATGACAAGTTGGTGATGATTTTGGATAATCTTCAGGTACAGTTAATGAGATTGGTGGTACACATGGTAGTTGTTTATCATCCAACCAACATGTTAATTGTATTGATTTTGATCCTGGTTGTTGGTTCGGATCTAAAGATACTTTGAAACGTTGATCTAATCGAGCAATTTCGCCTTGAAGAACATCAGGAATATCACTAGTGGGTTCCTCGATTTTTTGCCTTTTCAAAGGCGGTACTAACCTACAAAAAAATTATGTTGATTTAATAACATTGTTCCAGGCTTTAAGAAAGGATTTACTTCAATTCTGGTCCAAATAGAGCCTCCAGGGTGGGTCCAAAAGTTCGGTGAAGTGTATGGTTGATCACAGGACTTTGGAGATTATTACTGACGGCTTCTAAAAGAGGATTAAAGACGTGGTGCTCCTTCATTGGCATATGAGTGGTAGTAGATGGAGGTACACTGCCATCACTTCTTTTAAAATCTAATTTTTCCAGAACAACTTCACATTTAAGGAGAGTTTCCAATGGCATTCTCTGTTGAGGATTTGACAGAATCTCCAACAATTTCTTCATTTTACTCAGCTTTTCAACATCTGTATTTAAAATCCCAATGTTAGAATAGATTTATGACTTAATTTAGACTTACGTTCACCATCATTTCCCATTCTAGCAATCATTTTCCTCAATGGCTCAATATATTTGCTCAATTGTCGTACTTTCTCTCTATAAGCTTGTTCATCTTGCATACCCATTGGACTTTGATTCGGTTGTCCGGGTGTATTTAATGAACTACCTGGACTTGGTGCCATTCCAACTGATCGTGGTGGACCGCCAGCACTTAACATACTCATCTGTGAACTGGGTGATGGTGCCAGAGCTGGTGAAGCTACCATTTGATTACTGGGTGGTGCTCCACCTAGTCCTGCAGGTGACTGAACTGAGGGCGAAGGACTTTGTCGGAGAAATTGATTTGTTGCTGCATTTCGACCAAATGCAGTATTTGGTGCATTCATCATCATTGTTTGTTGAATTGGTTTATTTTGTTGCATTTGTTGCATATTGCTTAATAATTGATTTTGCATTTGATTGGTCATTGGACCAGTCATTGCATTTGGCATAGGACCACCCATTTGTAATTGGCCAGATAATTGATTTGGTATTTGATTTGCCATTTGATTTTGTACATTATTTTGCATTTGATTAGCTAATTGATTCTGTAATTGATTCATTGCATTTTGTGGTATTTGACCAGCTAATTGATTGGCTATTTGATTTGGGATTTGATTGGTCATTTGATTGATTTGATTACCCATTTGACCGGCTAATGGACCACCATTTGGTCCCATACCCATTGGACGTTGTTGCATATTTGCTTGCATAGCATTAATCTGTTGACCAGGACCACGATTCAATGTTTGCAGTAAATTCGTGGCTGTGATTTGTTGAGGACCACCCATGGGTCCTTGTTGTGGTCCTGGCATATTCATAATTTGGTTACGTGTACCTTGACTGGCCAGATTCTGTAGAGCGTTTATTGGATCCGGCATACCAGGACCACCTTGATTTGCACCAGGAACACCCATACCAGCACCTTTTTTTGTATCTAAACATAAAAAACAGTTGAAAAACCGATGGATTCCAACACAAAACGTATAGAAACTTACTCATCTCCCGTACATGTAGGATCAGTCTTGCTACATAACCTAAATAATCTTCTTTTGTTTTTGCTTTTAAAAACACATGATTTTCCATTTCTATACTATTTCGTGATGTGTTCATGCCAGATTGGCGGATAGCTTCTTCACTAAAAATTGGAAAATTTAGAATAAAAGTGAGTTAAAATCAATAACCAAACAAACTTACATTTTCGATACAACACTTTGTCGAAATGCTGGCGTCCGCCAAGACCCGTCTTCTGCCATCCTGTTGTACTTAAAATTGATTTGAAAAAAAAAATGATTAAAAATAAAAGATTATTCTAATTAAAAAATTAATTAACACACGATACTTTCACGACTCTTGATAAACTACGGAAAATCTGGGAAATATGAAAGTTTTGTTTTTGAACTAGATATTGGCTACCCTGCCGCTTCCATTGGCGCCATCTACCGCAAATTGTAATCAATATAAAATGGCGGGTTTTTAAAAATAATCAACTTTCACCAAATTCCATTTACAAGAAAATAACTTATTTGGCTAGTTCCACTAACGTAGATTAACTATTTGAATAGTTAAACTAGAGTTTAGTTGAACGACGTTCAAATCTATGCACCATAAGCTTCTACGAGCAGTTCAACTGATCGGGCTCTAAATGGGATTGGTACCAGAAAATTTAAGGATTTCTGGTGATTTCCAGGTAAAACTAAAAAATTGGCGGTAAAAAACGAAACACTTTATTAAAAATAATAGTAATAACAGTTCAACAATCACTGATTTTGCATTTGATTGGTCGTCGGACTAGTCATTGCCCATTTGTAGTTATCCTGATAATTGCTTTGGTATTGCATTTGGCGGTATTTGGAATTTGGTTGATTTGATTACCCATTTGGCCGGCTAATGGACCACCAGATCTACTGACCAGGAGCACGATTTAATGTTTGCAGTAAATTAGTTGTTGTGATTTGTTGAGGACCACTTATGGGTCATTTTGGTGGTCCTGTCATACTAGGAGCACCTTCATTTGCACCAGGAACACCTATACCAGCACATACTTCCCGTACATGTAAGATCAATCTTGCTGTATAAGCTAAATACTCTTCCTTTGTTTTCGCTTTTAAAAATATATGGTTTTCCATGTCTATACTACTTCGGGGTGTGTTTATGCCAGATTGGCGGATAGCTTCTTCACTAAAAATTGGAAAAAATCACAAAATTTATAGTGAAAGTGGGTGAAAAAACCAATCGACTTACATTTTCGATACAATAATTTCTCGAAAAGTCGGCGTCCGCCAAGACTCGTCTTCTGCCATCCTGCTGTACGCAAAAGTGGTTAATAAAAAGATTAAAAATAAAAGATTATTCATTGAAGATTACTCTTTCACATCTTTTGATAAACTACGGAAAATCCATATTATATTTTATATATAACACGTACTCACATCATGGGAAAATCCGAAAAATATTAAGGTTTTGTTTTTCAACTAGATATTGGCTGCCATGCTTTCATTAATTGATATAAAATGGCGGGTATTTAAAAATAATCAACTTTCACTAAATTCCAGTTACAAGAAAATAACTTATTCGGCAGTGCCGTAACTTCAAATTTGAGGCCCGGAGCTAGAGCTATAGAGGGTGTAATTAAAGTCCCTTACAATATTCAAACCTCATCATCCCTATGGGGAATAGAGTACAATAAGAACTATGTAAGGGATTTCAATGTACGTATACCCATAGATATGCGGGTTTGTGTGTCACGTATAATATGTTTTAATCCACTTCTTAATTCAAGTGGGTCTGGTGGAGGCATAACTTTAAACCACGTTAGTGAAACAGGTCGATCAGCTTGTAACATTAATTTTATTGAAAATGACTTAATGTGCTAGATTTGGTGTAAATTTTCGCATGATACCTGTAAGGGTTGGATAACAAGAGGAAATTTCTCTTCTTCTTTCTTCTATTTCTTTCTATAAAAAGGCAAGAAAGAGAAGAAGACCTTCTCGTTTTTAACGATCGGTAAAATAAGTTAGGAAAGGAAACCCTGATCGTGTCATTGCAGTTTAAGATACGTAGAGAAATTTCTTACCATTTTTTACATAATTAGTGTTTCAATTAAGTCCTGGAGGATATTCATTAAATTTTTCGTTTAATAAAAATATCATTACTGTCATTTTTATTTTTTTACGTTCATGCGTACGTTAGGTACTGACGGATGCCTAGTAATTATTCCAAACTAAAGACATAATTACTTTACCATTTGTCCCTTAATTTGCCCTACAACATTCCTATACTTATCACTGTTTTGTATTCAATCAGTTTCACAAAATAACTTGTCGATAAACAGCTTTTAATGACGCAGCCTAGAGAGAAAATTCGAAGTAAACAAAATTACAATTAAATATTAAAATAATAACAAAACATATAGAAGAAAAAAATACTAATGGAAAATCATTCATCCAAATCAAACTGACATTTATTATTAAAAAAATATATAAAGGAAGAGGTGTTAATAAATTCAATAATAGTAGAGTTCAAGTGGCTAGTCCTTAAAAATATTTGATTTCGCCCCTTATCATTTATCAATCTCTATCTACACCATCAAAAAAACAAGTAATTACCCTGCCCGACGATTAGTAGAGGATTGTAGTAGTTGTTTATTTTTTTTTTTCGTAGTTATTGTTATGTTGCACTAAAGGTAACAGTTTCTGTAATAAAACTTTTCGATTTGTTACTGATTTGTTTTTTCTAATCAAATTCTAGATGAGTAAAAACGAAGAGAAAAATATCCATAAATCAATACGATACATTTTATTTACAGCACAATTATTTGGCTTATTTCCTGTACAGAATGTACTAACAACTGAAATTTCTTCGTTAAATTTTACGTGGTGGTCATTAAGGGTTGGATCATCAATTCTAACATGTTTGGCTGGTTATTTTACATTGACGACCTATATTCTTTATATGTCAGTTTACGGAATTACACAAAATGATATGGGTAAATCATGAATTTCGATCAGTAAAATTTAATTAATTGCCATATTTCTAATTAGATGGCCTGGTTTTCTGTCTATTCAATGCAACTTCTTGTATGTTATTTATAAAAATCGCCAAAGAATGGCCTGGTATTATGAAAAAATGGAAAGAAGTCGATGATACTTTAGTATTTTACGGTTGGCCGAAAAATTTAGATAGAAATTTAGCGATTATTTCTGCAGTTTTTCTATTACTTGAATCAACCGAACATTTTTCAGTTCAGATTAATAAAGTCTTAATAGCTCTAAGTTGTCGTGATACAATTTCGGCAAGTTCTGATCATTTTTTTGCTAATCTGTCATTCCCGCAGACTTTCAAATTCATTGATTACCATCTATGGGAAGGAATCGTTCTTCAAGTAAAACTTGAGCCAAATTTATATAAATCAACTTAATAATTTACTGAAATTCTTTAGCTAGTTAATACAAGAATGGCTTTTGCTTGGACGTTCCTAGATTTATTTATTGTCCTTTTGAGTTACGCTTTAGCGTCGAGATTTCAACAAATCAACGACCGGATACGATATTTAGTATCACGAAGAGTATGTTGCAGAAAATTTGAATATTTTGATAATTTTTTGAAACATTTTTTAAAATTTCAGATCCAATCAGAAATGTCGTGGCAAATTTTACGTAATGATTACGACCGATTGTGTCATTTATGTCGTTTTATTGACGAGAAAATCTCATTATTAGTCCTAATATCATTTGCGAATAATCTCTATTTTGTTGTATTTCAAATTTTATGTTTAATTGATCTTAATGATACACTTTTAGGACGATTCTATTACTTATTTTCATCTGGTCTATTATTGACGAGATTAATTGTTGTTTGTCTATATGGTGGTTGGTTGAATGAAGAAACCAAAATGCCAGTATATCTATTATCATCAACAACACAGGAAGCTTATAACGAAGAAGTATTATTATTAAGAAATATGTAGTTTTTGTAGGAAATTTATTAAAAAAAAATACGATTTACAGGTCGAACGGTTTATCGAAAGGGTCAGGTATGATTGTGTTGGTTTTACAGGTAAACGATTATTTGTAATAACGAAACATGTATTATTAAAGGTAAGTGTTACGAAATATACTCGTTTTATAATTCTTCTAGTTCTTGAAAAATTGTAGATAACGAGTTCTTTGGTGACTTACGAACTGGTGGCAGTTCAGTTCTACAAACATCAACTCCTAGACACTAAACCCAACAAAGATTATAGTGTTTGTTAATCAATTTTTATCAGTAAATATATTATAAAACAACATAGTTTTCATTTTCCTAATAATTTTCATTAAAAATCAATTGCGAATCGTAATTCCCAATTTGCTTAGGCAGCGCGCATACTGAAAAGTTGTAGACGACATAGTTGACCAACTGCCATTCGTTCTACAATCAGGACCGCCGCAACCGGGTGTGCAAGTTGTGCACCGCACAGGAGCGCCTTATCATTTGGGGCGCCAAATCACGATATCACGATTGAACATTTTGATTTTGGGGAGCACAAGAGGGACACAAGAACGTTTTCTGCATAGGGACGCCAAAATGTCTTTTGCCCAAGAGCGCCTACTAAGTTAGACTTTGTGGGACAATAAATTAGTTGTAGAGTCAAGAACAAAAGATCACTGTTGGTCGCAGTTGAGGCGGGCTGGGATGGCCCAACCGAGCCCAAGGAATGCTTAAAAAATGTAAAACTAGATACATGCACATTTATTTTGCAGTTTCCTTTTTATACAGATTTGTGTATTAAATAGAGTTTAGCATAGTACAGAGAATTTAGCATAACCAATAGGTCGAACTAGTCTCATTTACTGTAGGCGGTGCATCGTCTTCATCCAACAGATGAGCATTAAACTGAATCAACACAAGTTCATAAGTAACAATAGCTCCGGCAATCTACAAAAAAATAAGAGTTAACCCTTTGATTCAAAACTCGAAAGGAATTACGTACGTTCAAAATTAATCCTTTAGTGATTTTAAAGAATCCTTTTCCCGATACAGCAATACTGACTTGATTTGCCTGATCAATAAATCTGACTACCTTAAAATCCAAATAAAATACCATCAGTATTTTTATAAATCAATGTTTTTTTGAGTGTTTTTACCTCAAAATTATAACAATCTGACCTTACGGACATCAATATCGGTAAAATTGCTCGACTTTCTTCATGAACAGATGCACCAAATAGACAAACACACACCAAACGTGTTAGCAATAAACTGAATGATACAACAAAATAGGCTTTCTCCAATTCACCACGTGTCCTTCTTAAAGTACTAAATAATTGGATTAAAGTGAAATAAAGATTTGCAAAATATGATAAAAGGATAACATAGGAGATCTTTTGATCGATCAATGAACAAAGTTCATATAAACGAAAATGTTCTTCACGTAAATGTCTCCAAACTAACATGTCTCTTACCTTAAAAAAAGGAAAAATTTAAGGATTTTTGGCAAAAATTTGATAACTAAAGTATACTTTCGTCCTTATTATAAGTTTAACTTTGTAATTTAATTGTCTCATACGCATTGCAAGACTGATACTGATTAAAATGATAAAAACATCGATAAAATTCCATGCAAATGTTAATTGCAATAAAACAAATTGGAAAACACATCCGATCCATAAGGAATAATCAATAACAGAGAATACAATTGTTAAGGTGACTTTAACGAAGAAATGTCGCAAACCATCCAATATTGTTCTTGTACATTTGAAAACAATAACTAAACGACTTATTTGGACTAATAAGTGTTCAACAATTGCAACAATTAAAAAGGACGATGTTAGAATTTTTATTTGTCGTTTTAAATTCATTTGAATACCATAAGTTTTCATATCTGATTCAATATTAGACCAAGCTTTCATTAATTCCGGCCAATCACGGGCTAATTTAATAAAAAGTATTCCATATAAAGCTCCACAAACAAGAAACACTAATGTATCTATAAAAAGAAACAATATTTTCTTGTAAAGACTTCCACTAAAATCCTTAATTACTTACTGAAATCATTTAAATCGGTATCAATAAATATCAATTTCCGTACAACAGCTATAATCATAATTAATACGCTACTTAATAATGTTAAGGAATAGAACATTTGAAAGGAGAACCAGGAGAATTTTAATGAATGATAGGTTTTTCCACATATACCTTGAACTGGGAAAAACCCAAAACATTGTGCAAAAACCAATGGAAATCTCATTGATGAATGTATTGAAATATCTTCGATTTCATTGATAAAACTTGGATATCTTTCTTTTCCTGGACAATTTAACATTGTTGTGATTTTTTTTAGAATGTCGTTCAATTTCATTTCGAACAGGACAAAATCTAAAGTAAATATTTATGTTATACCTATATTCACGTTACTAGTAAAATAATTCGATACAATTATTACAATAAATGTTATGATATTTTTTCGATAAACACGTAAGGGTTTTCCTTTTAAACAAAAACGTATTGTTTATAGAGTTTTTATTAATATACGACTGTTTGTGTTAGTCGGGATTTGTTTCAATAACAACAATAATACATTAAAAGTAGAATGAAAGTAGAAGAGGTACTAATTTCCAGACAAATATTTGAAAGCTGTTTAGAATAACATTTAGAATTATTGATAATTTTGTGTGTTTATTGAAAAATCATTGTCACCCCCTAATCGACAATAACTTTGATGGTTGGGAGACATTATCTGAAAATCTGGAAAAATAGGGAGGAAAATTGGTGGAGGCGCTACACAAACAAAAAACAAAACAATTATGATCCTTATCATCTAATTGCACAAATACAATTTCTTTTATTAGTTTACTTGTTGTAAAAGAATTACAATAAGATTCAACAGATCCACCAGGAGTCATTTCCAATCGGTGGTCCATAATACACTCTATCTTCATCGTACAGACTGACGCGAAATTGGATCATTACCAGCTCATAAGTAACAATCGACCCAGCAATCTACAATAAACAATTTACAGAAGAGTTCTGTTATGTAATTTAAACAAATACGAACATTTAGAATGATTCCTTTGGTGATTGTAAAGAAATTCTTGCCAGAAATAGCTAGAGTTGTCTGTGACACTTGTTCAATGAATCGTTTAATTTCAATATTATACATTTCTGATGGTACATCTAATAGAAGTGGTAGAATCTTTTGACTTTCATTATTAATTGTTGCTGCATATAGACAAACACAGATTGTACGTATAATTAATAGAAGAAATGAAGCATAATAATACATTCGGTGTAATAAATCATTATTATCACCTATGAGAGTACTGTATAGTTGTATTAAAGTGAAAAAAAGATTTGCCCAAAAACATAGAATTACAATACATGATATATTTTCATCTAATTTCGTACAGAGAAACTTCAATAAGCCATGTTCTTCACGGAGATTTTTCCAGATAATTGACGATTTTACCTATAAAAGGTGCAATTGAGCTTGTTTTTCTTTAATCTTTTTTACGTTATGAGAAAACGAAAGGTTAAATCAACGTACAGTGTACCGGTTTCGGCCACTATCGTGCGGCCATCTTCAGCACCATAGCTGGAATCAAACACATTACATAACATCTTCTAGCTCTGGCACTGAAGATGCGTGCGTGATAGTGACCGAAACCGGTACGGTGTAATTTCAGTTAATAAACTGTTTTCACCTATAAACGTTTTTTTTTATAACTTTGGTTTCATAGTTAGACGTGAAAACTGCTCCTGAATTCTACGGCTCAATAAAAAAGGAAGACTCTTGAAAATAGTCCTTGAGCTCTATCATAAAGTTTGACTCCAGGAGCCAGTCAGACAACCCCCGAAAAATATCTTTAGGTGTCGATACCTTGTGATGTAGAAGATTTTCCGTTTTTCGTCTCAACTGCGTAATCCTCATCGTATAAGCGGTACTGATTATCATAATAAAAATATCTATGAATGTCCAACTGAATGTCATTTGAAGATTTGAAAGCTAAAATACGCTGAACCCTTATCACCTGGTTACTGCAAGAAACTTCAACTTTCCTACCTGAAATAAAACACCTTTCCATAAGGAATAATCAATCACCATAAACACGTGTGGCCAATTAGTATAAGCAAAATATCGTCGAAATCCATCAGAAATGGTTCGTGTACAACGTATACAAAATAATAATTTAGCAATTTGTATTAATAGATGTTCAACTAGTAAAAAGTAATAAATTTATGATGGATATTTAAAGTAATGTTTTAATACTTACTAGCACCAAATATTAGGAAAAATAACGTAATTATTTTAATTTTTCGTTTAAGATTCGTTTTAATCCCTCTATTACCTTGATAAGCTTCTAAATCATGCCAAATTTTAACAAATCCCGGCCATTGTTTTGCTACTTTTATAAACAATAAACTAGAACATGAACCACAAATCGCAAAAACTGCACCATCTAAAATTTTTATCATTCATTTTCAATATATTATGGATTATTTTATCAAATACAGTAGAACTCCTCTAACCCGTCAGCGTTCGAAACTAAATAAAACAAACATTCTTCATGTTTATGACCGATTAGCGGCCGGATTAACGGAGTTCTACTGTAATATAAACTTACTAATTTCAAATAAACCTTTATCGAAGAATACAACTTTACGTAATTGTAAAAATGCAGTGAATATAAATATTAGAAGAGTGAATAGTGCATAGATTGTAATGAATGAAACCCATGAGAATTTCAACGATTTATAATCATTACTAAGTATACCATTTACTGGGAAAAATCCAAGGATTTGTGCAATCAGTAATGGAAATTTCATTGCAGAATGAAACGAAATATTATCATTTTTCTTCGATATTAAAATAATATTTGATTTACTATCTGAAACTGTACAATTCTAATCAAAACAAAGATTTATTGAACCGAAGAAGGTTCTTACCTTTCATGTTGATTGATGGCAGCTAAATGTTCATATGAAAAATATGCATGTATGCATTTATGGGTATATGCAGTTGAATAACAGATCGATATTTTTGAAACGTTCAGTGCAAGGACTGTTTACAAAAGTTGAAAGCTTCAGATTGATGAATGATTAGGAAAATATATGTATTGTGCGTGAATAGAGCAGTATTTAAATATTGAAAAAGGGGGTGAACTCTAAGAAATAATCATGAATTTCAGCGAAAAGCATGTTTCTCCCAGTTTCACAGGTTTTTCCATTCAACTGAAAAAAATGCTTGTAATCAAAACAAAAAATGAAATCCAGTGTGTTCCAGGGTAGATCTTTGTTGAAAATAAAATCTTCTTTTGCAGTGTAAAGGGTGGTTTATCGTAATTTTTCACCCTGTTAATTTCATTCTTGTCCTTTCTGGAATCCTGGCCCTTTTGACTTACATTTTCTTGCACGTAGAGTGTCTGGATCTGATTGAGGAGATTTTTCTGGGGTAATTGGGGGAAATAATTGCAAAATGGCCTATAATATGATATTTATTGCTACGAAATTCTGCCAAAACAATAATACACAACAATTTTATGCATATATAGGGCAACTATCATTTTCGGCCATCGGTTTCTTCAATAGACTGTCATTGAATTGAATTAAAACTAATTCGTAAGTTACAATTGCTCCTGCAATCTATAGATTTCGTTTAAATCAATAAATTTATTTAGACATTTGGTGGTTAATTTGTTTTACTTACACTTAGAATTAATCCTCTTGTAATGCTGAAGAAATTTCGACCAGTAATTGCAACTTCACACGTGCCAATCTGTTGGATAAATCTCTGTATCTACAATATTTTATTAAATTTAAAATATTAAATTAACAACAAATGCGGGGATTTATTACTTCTTGATTATAAATGTTTGATGGAACACTGTTCAATGCTGTTAATGGTTTTCGACTTTCATCATTCACCTGAGCACCAAACAAACATAAACATATTGTTCTAATTATTACAAATCCAAATGAAAAATAGAAATAAACTCGTTCTAAATCATTTCGTACAGGACGTAAACTATTAAAAAGATGCACTAAAATAAAGAATAAATCACTAGCAAATGCTATTAAAACAATATAAGAGATTTCGGCATCAATCCGTCGACATAATTTCGATAATCGATTATAATCTTCACGAATCGTTCGCCAAAATTCCGATTCTCGATTAGTTGTAATTTTTGATTGAAGTTTAACACTGATTTGGGTAAATCGTGAAGCCAATGCTATACTTATAATCATTACAAAGACATCAAGAAACGTCCAACAAAATGTCAATTGCAAATTTACAATCTTCAAAAATCGGTTAATCATTAATTGGTTATTAATTTTTGATTTACTTTGATTACCTGTAGGATAATTCCATAGAAAGAGTTGTAGGTGAGTGTGGAGAAAGTGTTACTAAACGACATATTACTGAGGAAATAGGTAAGAGCCTCATCAGAGTCATGTTTACAACTTAAAGCCAATACGAATTTATTACATTGTACTAAAATATATTCAACTGAAATTGATTTATTTTATTGTCGTTGTTTTAAAACGGAAAAACTACAAGGATTACCTAACGCCATCACCATAAAAACCATCAAGATTCCGGTAGCTTTTCGATTAAGACCTTCTGGCCAACCATAATTCACCAAAGATCGTTCGACAACATTCCAATCTTTCATTAATTTCGGCCAATTTCTTGCAACTTTGACAAATAATATACCACATACAATACCTAATAAACTGAATAATAGACGATCTAATTCTAAAATATCCATACCACCTTGGGCAATTTTCTTAATTTGCATAATTACACAAAACGATGCACCAATTATTGTTAGAATTGCATAGAAAACCCGGACGGATTTCCATTGAAAATACAAAGATTTCCAATTCGGTCCACTTATACCTTGTGCTGGTAAATAGCCGAAGATCTGTGCCAAAATGAACATTTTCTTGAATGTTTTTTGTAAATTTTGCGTTTCGTTTTTATCGGTATTGACAGTATTGCCATTCGGTTGGTTGTTTTTTGGTGGATTTTCATTATCAACAGTAACTGGAGTAACTTTAATAATCGACATTATTATTGTTGTGCTACTGGTATGTAATGGATTTTCGTGAAACGTGTACGATTGAAGAATAATGCGGAATGCTAAAGGAAAGATTGATTGACTGATATGAATACGTGTCTCCTTCTAGATTACTGTTATTGAAAATATCAAAAGAGTTCCTTATATTTCTGGAGAATGATCGATAAAAGTGTGTACAACAATGCTTTATAGTTTGTTTACAAAATTTTTTTTTGTTTGTTTGACATCCAAATCAAATCAATTATTCAGCAAATACTGACGTAATTTCTTTTATCTTATGGAAATAATCGCACGAAAATACGGTTCTTATGTCTTGAGTTTGAATAAAAAATTGATAAAGCAATTTACGACAATATTCGTTCTTTCTAATTACAAGTGTTATTTAAAAAAAAAAAACAAAAACAAATTTCTAACGATAATTAAATTGGATCAACACCAATTCGTATGTAACGATCGCTCCAGCTATCTGAAATTATTCAAAGGAATTATTAAAGAAAATCAAATCAATATATACAGTGGAGTCTCTATAGAATGAAAAGAAAACAATAACGAAGAAAACGGGTAATTTAATAAATACTAAATGACTGTCGGAGCAACCAAAGTTCTCCACAATAATGAAACTTGACTGTTGGCTGTATTTTTCATTATATCCTGCTTCAACTGTATTAAATTAGGAAAGAGGAACCAATTTCCCACAAAATAGTAGACACACGACAAATAGATGCGGAATTGCTAGAAAACTTGGCCTAGATTATAGGGAGATTTTCACTATATACAGGTTCCACTGTATTTTTGGAATCTTTACACTCAATATTAAAGATTTTGTAATTTTAAATAATTTATGTCCAGTTAGAGTAGCATTATCGTATTTCACCTGATCCAAGAAACGTTCAATTTCATTACTGTAAATTTCATGAGATGTTGTACTTAGAATTTCCAAGGGTTTTATACTTTCAGAATGAATCGTTGCAGCAAACAGTGCAACAGTTATAGTTCTTATTATTAAAAATCCAAACGAATAAACGTAATAAAGCCTGCCGATCAGCAAATTATCCGTATTTGGCCTAAAATTCACAACTTTTAGTTCAAATTTATTCAAAGATAATAATCAGCGGCGCATTATGGTTTTTAGGGGCCGTGTGACAAGATAAACTTTAGGAGCCCCCTTAAGATTGAGGGCATAGGCAAACACTCCATCATCAAAATAAAGGTAATTCGATTTCGCTGGGGCCGTTTTGTAAACGATATAATGTGCCGCTGATGTAATTCGATAAAAATTACTGGATACTGTTGAACAATTGTACAAGAACTACAAATAAATTATTAGAAAATGAAAGTAGAATAATATTCGATATAGTATGATTGAGAAGATCGCATAAAATCGTTAATCTTGTATAGTCTTCTCGGACTTTTTTCCAATCATATTCGTCAAGTGTCTGAAAAATTTTCAAATTTTATTTTAAGATTTTCTCTAATAAAAACACAAATGAATTAAGACTTTGGTTTTAACTAGAAATTTGACTTTTTCAACAATTTGCGTAAATCGGGATGATAAACACAAACTTATCAACATGATGAATAAATCCATGAAATTCCATGAAAATGTGCTGAAAATATTTAAAGTCTATTAACGGATTTTTTTCGAATTTCTAGATCGACAAAATTGTACAAACTTGCACAATAATTCCAAAAATTGGATTGAATGGGATTAGACTGAAAATATAGCTGTATCGATCCACTAGATACAGTTGTGCACTTTCATAGAAATCTTGCCCTTTTGGGGCATTTATCCATGTGTGACAAAGAAATAGCAGGTGTTCAGCTGGATATATAAAAGATTAAAATGGAAATATCATACCAGCGGGATTCAGAGCAAAAGTCATCATCAACGAGGACTAAACGGTATTCTGTAAGCAAGTCCTCGTCAAGTCGTCCCACCCACTTGTCTATATGTATATGAAGGATGGAAGTAGCAATTTGTGGTGGGAATAAGGAAACGTACCTACGTGCGTGAAACATGACTGACATAGGGTGAAATATTGTCAAGAAAATTATATGTCAAAACTGGTCGTTTTCTTTGCATCTTTAAATCGTGTTAGGTGGAGCAAAACAAGTTGACGAAGACTACGCCAGAATGATGATGATTTCGCTCTGAATCCCACCGAATAACAGTTTTCGATAATCTTACGAATAGCACAGGTCATAGTTATTATAGTAACAATTTTCAATTTCCTTTCTAGACCTAATGGAAAACCATAACTGCCCATTAGATCATCAACTTCTGTCCATTTTTGCATTAATCGTGGCCATTTCCGTGCTAAATCAATGAAAAATACAACAGTAACCGAAGTACAGAGATAAAATAAGACAGCCACTATAAAGAAAAACTAATCTTATCACTAATTATTTTAAAAAATAGGTGAATTTTACCAAAATTTCCAAATACAGTGTCTCCTCTTACGATTGTAATTATTTGGAAAATCGTGTTTAATAACGAAGCAGATGCAAAAATGATTGAATAGATCGTACGTCTTGAATGCCATTCAAATTTTAAATATTGCGGATCCGAATTAATACCGTTTATTGGCATCATACCGAAACATTGTGCCATAAAAATTAGAAATTTTAAACATTTATATGTATATGATGACATTCTTTTGCCGATATAGACATTCACACATCGGTATAAAGAAATTATCTGAACAGATACTGAAATGAAATTAGGGCATAATCAGTCTACCTATATATTGGCACGTGTATATTCAGATTGATTAGTTTTTTTTTGATATTGACTATGAAATATTAGTATGATTACATCGTTTTATTGGATAGTTTTATGTTCATGTAAACAACTAGATTAGGTGGAAATTGGTGCTTTTATTTATTCTACGGGCCAAAAAAAAGAGATTAGACATGAAATTTTCAACTGACAAATCATACCTTTATTCTGTTTTGATAGTTTCTCAGATTTGTTTTGTGGCTTCAACGTTAGTCAAATTCCTATTCATATTTTTATTTATAGTTTCTTTTTTTTAAATTTTGCTAATTGTAAGTGTAGGTGTACCTACGCTTATCATTTTAGAGTTCTGTGAACGCCACTTAGAACAGTCTTTCGTAATTCGGAAGCACTTCATTTGTTGTTTATTAAGATTTTTGGCGCTTTTTTATATATCATTCTTATTATTATATATCTTGGATGAAAAATTTGTCGCTCAGCACATCAGTTTCTGATCTTGCCTCTGAGATTAGTCAAACAATTTGAAATTATTGAACACTTTTTAGTTTTATAACAGAATTCTAGGAATGTTGAAAACAGCCAAGAGCAAATATCTGACCAAAGGGTAAACGAGTATTTCTCAGATAGTGCTCTACGGACTCAGTGTGGCGTGGTTAGAACCCAAATGGACCAATCAAAATTTAGAAGACTGAGAATATTGTACCAAATAACTAATTTTACTCAATTTTGTGGGAGTACCACCTGAAAGTTTATGGGTAGCTTAGGAAGGATTAAATATTCATAAATAATGAAGGAAACCGTTTATTAGGGGCAGATGAGAATTCATCAGGACTAGCCTTGCTGGGGACCGGCAGCGGCCTATCCGTAGGGTTGCAACTGAGGAAATTGGAGCGGAGAACCCTTTGGATACTGGACTAGGTGATTAGTTCTTGTCTGGAGACGGTTTCTGTGTTTTTTGCAGAGATGGACCCCTTGGCTCTTGAAGTAATGCTCAAGCGTTTCCGGGAGACAGGGATGGGCGTTAAATCAGGAGGAATGTTTGTATGATGGTGTATGGAGGACTTTAGTGATCATGTGGGTGGACATGACAACATGAGAGCTAATTCCTACATTTAGTCATGGATATGGCGCTACATTTAAGATCATCAAGATTTGTTTTTCAACAAGTACTGTAGAACTTTGCCAGTATGTAAGTTAATTCAATTATTTTTAATTAATTTATTTTTTAATTAGTGAAGGTAATTAATTTAAATAAATCTCATAGTGGCGTTGGTTTAAGAAGCGGTTAAGTGGAAAGCGCCATCTATGTGAGAATACTGAATCTGAGTATTATCGTTGGGTGTCACTTGGTGGCGCCACTATCCAGACGTCATAGATCGCGCCCTCTATAATCTGCGCGTTTTAAAGTGAGGTTAGAAAGTTGTGTATCCCGGTGATTTTAAAATTAGAGAAAGGCAAAAACCTCGAAAATATCTTCACAATTCAGCAAAGGTGGTGACTATTATGCACAAATATCAACAAATGGAATACAATAAAGAATACATCGACCAAGAATTTGCACCTGATTTCCATTAAACGAAAACAATTTTTGAGGTTAGAATATTCGTCGTATTTTCATGAAAATTTTCTTTTTTCTTTTGAATTTGAAAAAGAAAATAACAACGAAGAAATAATGGCAGAAGACACTAACGAACAAACCAATTTAATACGACCATTAAGTGAAGTTGAAACAAATCAATTCTTAGATTATTGTAAAGATTTATTTCTAAATTCAATTGATGATAAACGTAAAAATGATCCAAACAGTGAAGAATTATATGAAAAAATCAAAAAACTATCATATGTACATAATAAAATTGATCCGAAATGTGTATTACGTATTAATAAACGTTTAGTACGTATAGAATATCCTGGGGATGTTAAGAATGTTGATAAAGCAATAGCTACATTAGGTGGTATTGAAAATATTGAAGCTGTAAGTTCAAAAATGAACCCTCATAATATGGGTTTTTATTAAAATTTCAACAAATTTTCCAGAGTGTTGCTGATCAAAAGAAGAAATTGGAATTACGATTTCATCCAAACAATCGTTTCAATAAACCCTGTCTAGGTGATAAAGACTTTAAACCAGGTATTTTAATCAAAGTGAAAAAGAATCAACCACAACCAGGTACATCAAAAGACAAGGATTCTGTACAAGATGAACTCAGTTATACAATCGAAGGAATCTCTGTGATGAATTTTGTATTTAACAGTAATACAGGTGAAATATATTTTAACACAATTTTTGATGGAAAATAATTTGCAGGATTATGTGATTTTCAATATTTACCATTAGTTGCTGAACAACCAGAAACTAGAGCATCAAAAACTGAATTTATTTACGATAAATTAATGCCAGATAGACTCCCAGATACGGAATGGTTCAAGTAAATATCTTAATTTTTATATGAGGAGATCTTTCTCTCCTATCTTTCTACAGTTATATCCTCTCTTTCTGACAATAAAGTAGAAGCTAGCCTTTGTCTTGTTTTTAGAACGAGAGGGCAACAAGCTAGGAGAGAAAAATCTCTGCGTGTTAAATTTTCTAAATAAACATTCTTTCTAGTAAAGACGAGTTGAAAAATATGGAACCGTTTCTGTTGCCTGTTCGATTTTCACATTACGATAGTTCTAATGTAAAATTAAGTGTTGATAATACCGATAAACCTGATGATTTTAATACTGAGGCTAATATTCAAGCAAAAACAGTGGCTAAAAAACGGAAAACAATATGTAAAATTTTCGGTAAAAAACAACAAATTTCAATTTTTGTTAGTTTTAAAGATAAAGAAATTCCAAAGAAACCATTAGAGGCAACAGTAAAACTAGCAGCCAGTCGATCACTAGAAGAACAAATTGCCAGAGTCAAACAAGTTAGTTTGTTGTCACTTTTTTAGCAAAATATCGCAACTAATATTGATTAATTCTAGTTATTTGAAGAACGCCCAATTTGGACCAAATCAGCAGTTCTCTACAATACAGGTTTAACTGTCGAACATTCCAAAATCGTCCTTCCAATGGTTGCCTATTATTTTATAAATGGTCCATGGAGAAGTTCTTGGGTGAAATATGGGTATGATCCTAGATTAGATCCACGGGCTCGTATCTACCAGACTCTAGATTATCGAATTAGAACTGCAGGTACTTAAATATTCTTACAAAAAATTCATAAAAACTACATAGAAATTTGCTTTCAGATAGCACCAAATTGAAAGTCAACGCTAAACGGGCCTATTCCAATAAATCAACATTAAGTTTAGGCCCCAGTCATATCAAGAAAGTATCATTAAAAGATGACATAACAACAAAACAACGATCTGAATTGGATGAACGTTGTTATGTTTTACGTGCATCAACAATACCACCAGCCCGCCAAATGTTCTATCAATTCTGTGATTTAATATTACCGGAAATTCAAGATAAAATTTCACGTTTACCGAGAAGTTTAGAACGTTGTTGTGATCCGAAAAATGGTTGGTTACCGAAACGTTTCATTGAAGAATGTCGTGAAATTGTTAATCGTTACGTCTTGGAAGCTGTACAGAAAGAATTATTAAAAGATAAGAAAATCTTACAAGAGAAAGTTTCCAAACAGAAAGCCAAAGAAACGAAAGAAAAAGTAACACCAGTTGCTTATTGTCATCAAATGTTGAGTAATATCAAGAAGGGGATTTATAAAAATGTTGATATACGATTATCAGGACCAAGTTATAGTGATGTTGACTTAGAGAATTTAGGTGGTGATGTTGAAATGATTAATTTAAGTGATAATGATGATGAAGATGATGATTATGATGATGATGAATTGACAGTTGGTGAAATTATACAAGATTCTATACCGGAAACGATGGAAAATGTTGAAGATGATGATGATGAACAAGAGGTCGATGATGATAATGATGATGATGATGATGGGGAAATTGATATGGAAGCTGTTGAAGAAATTAACAAAATGATAATGGGAGAGAAGTAGTTCGTTTTATATTTACTATTAATTGTAAATAAAGGATTTCCAGTCAATTTTGTGTGATAATGTTATCACAATTAACCAAAAAAAGGCTTGGTAGAACAGGTGGCGATTTTTCCCTTCAGTTGGTGGTTTTCATGAGTGTTTCCCAATATTTCTGGACTACTCAAGTTTTTCCAAATAAAATTCTGTAAGTTTCCGATTTATTTATCGTTACTGATGGGCATCTTATCAAAAATTTGTGATAATAGTTGCCAAATATTAGGTACTGGAAACAAATTGTTGCCCTGAAACTTGTGTGCCTTTGAAGGGCCAAAAACGTGGTCTAGTAAACGGAAAATTGGTCTTTCAGACCTTGTATTTGAGGTACTATTGGGTTTGTGCTGTTTTAATAAAAAAAAAGAATTTTGCAAATTTTAAAACACTATTTAGCAGCTTATGCAACCAATAATACATTTTGCCCTATTCCTAGGGTTTGCTAAAAGCCGTTCAAACAAAATTAATTTTCCAGTTATTCCAAAGAAAAATCGGGTAGTTTCCAATTTGTTTATCGTCATTGATGGGCATCTTTTCATAAATTTATAATAATCAACGATAGTTACTAAATATTAGGTAATGGGAATAGATTTTTCCCCTTAAGTTTTGTGCCCTTGGAGGGCAGCAAACATGGTCTAGTAAAAGGAAAATTGGTTTACCAGGCATAATATTTGGGTTATTTTTGAGTTTGTGTTGTTTTAAACGAAAAAACGTCTGATTTCATCTATTTCTTGACTCCTAATTTCGGTAAAAAAATGTGTTCTTTGAATGAAAAACAAGGGTAGGTTTCAGTAATAAACCGCTTTCGGGTGTTTACTGTGTATATTCATATAAGTACGGTTAAATAAAATCTTACTGGTAAATACTAACTGGCCAATTTGTTTTCAACAACAAATTATTGTGGAATTGTTTAACAACGTCTTTTTAGTGTGGATTAAATTCACAATTAAAAATTATTCATAATATCATTCTAGTTTTGTCTAAATTCAACTATGATTGCGCACTTAATCTTTGACTAATATTTTGTATTCTAATTCTAAGATGATCAATAACATCACATGCTAATTCATCTATATTTGTATAACGACATTTTTGAAAATTGAAAATATCAGCTAAAAAACCCATAATTTGATCTCTAAAATGCAAACAGGTATCACGTAACATTTCATCAGGTCCTAGAAAACCCCATGCTAATAGTGGTGATAACTGTTCAGATATTGTATAGAAATGTGCCATAAAACCAGTTGGAAATTTTAACATTCGACGTTTTGCTTTCAATACCGACCATACAGCTGTTGTTAATGCTGTTTCTTTGAAACCATTCGATAACCAACGATTTTGTACAACAGCTGTTACAGATGCCGGAGGTGAATCGAGATCTTCAAATGCATCCATCAAGATATAATCCATAACAACATCATAAAATGTTAGTGCTTTTACACCTTTCATACTCAATTCTTCTTCTAATTCACGCCAATTGGATGGATCTTGAATATATTTAAGCATCTCTTCGTATCCTATCAGAAAGTCTTTGGGATCTCTACAAATTAAACCATTGATGAATAATATTGTTTTCAATAAATGAAGGACAAAAAGTTACCTATCAGCATATAGGAGAAGATCGGCAAGTATCTGACGGCCAGCATCAGCAAACCAAATATAATTAGAACGATCCCGTAGGATTTGTTGGAAAGCTAATCGAAGACAGTGCAGCTTTGCCAGATATTCTCCATCAGTTCCACATTTAACTAATTCCGTTCGTAAAGTCCGATATGGTATTCCACCGTTTTCTAAATGACGTAAAGCAGTTTGATACAATGGGAATGCATCCAAGTCGGGAAAATAATCGGAAAATTCTTCAAATTCTCTCAAATCAGCTACCTATATAATTACAGAATAGAATAAAAAAACTAGTAGGTATAATAAATATTGATTACAAGTATTTACCACATCTTGAGCTGAAGCAAAACTTTCCCCACCAGATAAATCGGCATCGTGACCATTATCTAACGGTCGGGCGCCACTTTCCGGTCTAAATAGAACCGATCTTTGATCGAGGAATAACATTTCAGAACGATCTTGTAATTCAATAGCTGTCTCTAATAATTGTTGTAAATCACGACAGAAGTTTGTCTCTTCAGGACCCAATACAGCTAGAGCTCCACTACTGCCATCACCTGAAGTGTATAATGCTAGAGCATCCTCGAAGTAACTTATACAAGTATCTAGAGCTTCCATTGCTGTAAAATATTAAAATAGAAGACCTATTATTTTAATGGAACCTTTGTCAAGTAATATAAAGATTTAGTAGATTAGCTGACATTGGTTTTGAAACAAAGCGGATTGTTGTATTTGAGTGCCGTCCACACAATGTCAACAATAATGGAATTCTTGATGACTACTTAGGATTAGAACCGCAAAAAAGTAATTAACCGTTATAGAGTGAAATAGTTGGGAATTTTAATGTAAAAGCGGATAATAATAGATAATTTCTAGAGACAAATACAAAATTGTATACCGTTCTGTTAAATAAATTATAGCCAATTTAAACTATAAATACATAAATAAAAATCCCTAATTAAGTAATTAGACCTGTTTATCTTCCTTATAAAATATCAACACTAGAAGTCAATTCTTTTGATCAGAATCAGGAATATTTGCTTGGATTTTTATCGGGCTATTGTGTTGAAAAAAAAAGAAAAAATTCACCTACTGCTCCCAACTAACAATGTGGTGGAGGTTTAATTAATTGAACTCCAACTATTGGGAATCAATAGAAATAATGGTTTACTGTTACTGTGTGAAAACAAGCTGATTTCGGCAGTACAAGACGGTTCAAAATTAATTGAAAGATTTTGAACTGAAATTAGAAGTTGCTGGGAGTTTGTCCTTTTAAAATGGTGATTTATACATATTTAATGTGAGAACTTGCATACATATTTCAGCAGTGCCGGGGCGGATCTATAATGAGGCTTATGAAGCTGAAGCTTCAGGGCACCAGCCTCGGGCGCCCCCGGTAAGTTTCAGGACCTCCTGAAGCTTACGCTTGGTAATACAATCTGTCTTTCTTTTGGTGTGGGTTACTGAGGGGGCCCCTTACAAAACATAAGCTTCGAGGCCTCTCAAAGAACATAAGTTTCAGGGCCCTCAAATGCCTAGATCCGCCACTGCAGTAGTGAATTCATACCCAGTTCAAATATTAATCTATAAAACCGTACTGATTACACATGAAATACCTCGACTGCAATCAAAGTGATATGAAAGAAATTCATCTTTTAGAATTGGAAACTTAATAAAAAAAAAATCACAAAAAGTGCATAATGTTGGAAGCAATATCAAGGAAATGATTGAAGCCAGATCAAGATTTACATCTATACGGCTCACAATTAGAATTGGATATTTTATTTGTTTAGAGTTTAGATGCACATGATGAAGGAGGATGTTTAGATCATTATCGGTGAATTGATACAACAATTTGCGGCCTAGAATGATTATAAACAACTAATAGAATACTTAACATCATCAAAGAGGCTTTTTGCAGTACATACGCTAATGTGAACGCTAAATCGTTATACAAAAAGAGAGGGCGATTGTGCACAACGTAAAACTAGCGATTGTGTTTCTTTTTCTAATCGATTTTAGCGCATTATCGCTCGCTGTTTTGACATACGGCGGAAAGACTCAATTAACGAACAAATAGATAGAAACCAGTCTATGTCGTTAACTCAATTTTAGATAAAAATTTGTGATTGATAGCTGTTCGTTATGTAGGTTAATACATAAAACGTTGAAGGTGAAGAAATTCTTAGAACGATTACATATATGTGTTGTGGTTTTTTACAACTTTAGGGGGGTCACAATTGCATATAAATTCACTTGAAATGGATAATTAAAAAATATTTTACACCATTTTCAAATGTCAAGGCATTCTATACAATTAACAACCATTGATTGTAAATAAATAATAGTAAGAGTTTGAATCGAGAATAATATGAGTCATATAATTGTCTGTGAGAGCAATTGTTGGGGAATCCGTTCAAATTTTAGTGAGTTGTAATGACGTCAAATTGTGTAAAAGAATGAAATCATTCGTGATTCAAGATCATTCATTCAATTTGTGTTTTAGTTGAAATTTGCTAAAAATAAATTTGATAAAACTACCTATATTCTTCATTGTTATCAAACAGAGATTTACAATTAACCGAAATTACATTAAATTATTACATGTCTTTCAAGAAATTACCATTATTTCGTTGAAAAAAAATCTTAGTTGTCACGGAAGAAACCATTTACATGAATTGAGTCAACACATTACAATCATTTTCTTTTTTTTCGTTATCTGGTCTAATGATTTTTATTCTAAAATTCGTTTTATCTAAATGTGTATTGTGGTGACCTAACAACCTTTCCTTCCATCATTCCAAATATCTAGTAATTGATTTAAAAATATAATCAGAATTACATTACGAAATCTGTTTTGTCTGTAATTAAAAATTTATTATTTTACAGGAATAAATATGAAAATTTTGTAAAAGAAAAATTCCAACAATTTATTAATTGGAACAGATTTTTATTATTATTTTTTTGATTAAATCAAATTGACGTGGAAAATTCCTTTATTGTTCACCACGTCGTACACAGAAGACTGACCCTCATGTCTACTTTTATCAGTGATGAGTTGATGAGATATGTACGAAATGACATCATCTATCTCTTTTTCTCATATTCATTATTATTATTATTATCAAAAGGAAACAAGCAATTGCATACTTGCTACTATAAGTAATATCTATCCATCCATCATTTCTCATTACCTTTGATAAAAGTCTAGATCAAATACGTTATCAACTAGTTAGTTAGATGGATCTCTTGAAAGAATGACTGTTTTCAAGGGGTTGTAATGAATAAATCTATCAACATTGATTGGTATACTACGACAGGATTTATATGCTTTTGTTTCATTATTATCATCAATGATTTTCAACTGTCCGCTTATCATATCAGAATCTCAATTAAATACTCGACCCGGGATTATTTGACAAGTTATTTATGGGAGGGAATGCCGTTGACATGTTTAGGTGTGAATAATGTGTAATAAAATGTGTGAAGAGCTTTTAAGAACAAATATTGAAGCACAAAAAACAAGCTATCATAATATTTGTTAATTTAAAACATCAAAAGGGGTAATCAGCTTTACCGACGAGATCTTTTTGAAACAGAGCTCTTTTCAAAAAGCTTCAAGCTCATCAGAAACTGAGCCTATTTTGAATTGATTACTACTACCCTTTGTATAATTGTAACATTTCCCAGTAATATACCAATTTCATTAAAACTGCCACAATCCTAATGTAAGTCACCCGACCAATTTACTAGTAAACCACCCTTATTTGACGCCACGACCCTATGACAGATTGACGCAGTACCCCACAAAATCATGACCGCATCTCCCTTTTCTTTTCTATTCTGTTTCCAATAAACACCAGGTGTAAGAGGATGAAATATTTCTATGTGTAACAATTTAAAGCCACCCAAAAAAATAAAATACACCTAGAGATGGTCGTGTAAAAGGAGAGAGAAGAAACCGCGACGTGAACAATCGACCCGGACTCAATGCTGTAGTATAGAGTTTGTGTATAGTGACGTAGTTCCGGGGCCAATCGAAGCTCTCGCACCGGGCCCCACTTCTTCGTTATATCGTCATATAACGTAAAACCGGCAAATAGCGCGGGGACGCACCATTCGCCATATAAACGTCGAAAAGGATAACCGTACTGGAGAGAGCTTTTATTATACAAAAATTTAAATCTCTTATCATACGTTATTTTCGAATTAGCGTTAGTGTGTTTTGTGTTTGAATTGTGTTAAAGTGTGCAGTGTTGCTTATTTTTTGTTGTTGTTGTTTAAACAAGTTTTTGGATTTACTACCATCAGAACTAAAAGGATAATTTCGTTATAATTTCCGTGAAGTTTTAACGTGAAGGTAAGGTGAGAAGGAAATGTGACGTTTATTGAATTTTCGGCGCGAATAAATGCGTTAATCGTTACAAATAAATATGCGCCCGTACAAAAGATTGTCATCTTTTCTACCTACATACCAATAATATTGAATAGTAAATGGTGTTTTTTTTTTATTTATAGTTTTTTATTGTCAAGGTTAACTTAAATTAAACATTAGTAAAAGTTTTAACTGCCAATTAGACACACAGGGATAAGGAAATTAATGCACCATTTAAGCTACTTTAGGTATAATTGACAAGTAAATGGGTATTCGAATTTGATCTTGTGGAATGAATTTCTCTCATCATCTATTGATTCAATTTGCGTGTTCCATTATATAAGGACAAAAATAGGAGAGAAGCAAGCTTCTCGGTGGTCGGTGTGTTACAAAATTTACAGTAAATGAACACAAAATGTACCTTATCGTATCCTGTTTTACATGGATAATAGGTACTTTAATTACAACTGAATATTAAAAAAAAAAAACAGATTGTTGTCTATAGTTTAAGGTGAAAGTTAATTTTTTTTCTTCTGTGAAACTGAACCATCCTGTGTCATAAAACCGAACAATTTGTGGTTGATTTTATTATCAATAAAATCCACTTATTTTCCTTTTCAATAATCGAATATTAATATTTTCAAAATGATTTGATACGACAGCTGGACATCAAAAATGATTTGTTGTTATTATAAAACGTATTTTTTATATATTTTTTGAGTCAATTTACTTCAATTGAAATCGACATTTTTCTGAGAGAAATAATGATTCAAACAGGAATCATTCATACATACAAACATAGATTGGCGCCTGTTTCTTCCATTTTTGAAAGGAAATCGTTTGGTGACTATAGATCTTTATATGGCTTAGTATTGATTGTAAACAGTTATTATATGTTATGCACAATTGCAGTTTTCCATATATGTTACAATAATAATTACAAAAATTCATTACATAATTATAATTATATCCCCACTATTTGTCTGTTTTTTTTTTAAATATAAATTACCTTGACTTTTAACCGGAAACTAGTGTAATTCTTCCGGAACTTAAATACTACTACATAACTAAACAAATCGAATAAAATTCCTGACAGTTTTCCAATCGGAAAAATCCTTGATAATCACTTTTATGCATAAGGTCACGTTTATCAACATTAGAACAATTCCAACCCCTTTTAATAGGCAATCTAACGTATATTTATTGATTTTTGATATCTCTGCAGAATATTTCTTTTAACCGTGTTGTGTTGTAACTGTGTCGGTTTTTGGGTGCTTTTTTTTGGCACGCGATTCGACCACCAGGTAATCCGAACTCGAAAAAAACCGGCTGACCTTCATTGGAATGACCGTTAAGGGTGTAGATTAACAGATATTCGTATAGGAGAAAACACTCACATACCTGTCGGTATTGAGAGCTCATCAACATCAAAAATCTTATTATCATCATAACTGGCATCGATTTTAAGTAATGTTTATGTGATAACTAGGTAGTTTCGACAATGTCTGCACGAATTTGCTATAAAAACATGCACAGTGAAATTTACTTTATAATTAGTATATAAGAGATGATATCATCAGGGGGTGATTTGACGAAATCAATTTTTGATAGGGTGGCAGACAACTAAATAAAATGTAATTTGGTGGATAATAGATCTATCATTAGTTTGATTATGGTTAGAAACTATAAGAGGGAAAATTATGGGGGATTTGAGCAAATCTATCAAAGTTTTTATCTTGTCAAGCCCCTATCACAAGATCTATGAGTTCAGTTTATCTTGAAGAAAGATATATTTGACGTTGACAAGACGAAAAATCGAAGAAAACTATTCTGCGGTTGATGTGGTTGTGTTGAGTTATAATACGTGTATATGAGTGAAAATAAAAAAGAACTAACAACATAGGGAGCCTATTAATTTGTGTACTCAACCAAATAAGGTAGAAATCGAAAAAATCAAAAGCCATAATTCTTGACAAATGCTAGATGGAATGAAAACCACCACCCATCCTACACACTTCAAGTGTGTTCAAAGCTAATCAACAACCATTTTTGGATTTAAAGAATAATAAAAACCGACAATATTTACATAATTTGTGCTTGATATGGCTGTTAATTATCCAGAAATTAACATTAATTGATTTGAAGAGAAAAAAAAATCGTTATTATTTTGAATGATCTACAAAATCGATAAAAATAAGAACAGGTGGAAATTATGTAAACACAGGCCTACACAAATATGTAAATTTCTACTACACTTATCTACTTACTTGAATTGTAAAATATTAACCGATTTTTTTTTGTTTAAATTCTTCCAGCCATAAATTTAAACAAGCATTAGTAAATAATTAACAACAACAAAACATTTATGTAAATTATAATTTCAGTGCTATATTTTCTTTTCACATTCAACGTTGTATAGTAATAGACATTATTAGTCGAGGAAGTCAAGTAATATAATTTGAACGGAAATACGTTATAATAAGATTATAAATACCACTTGTCTTTAAGAGTAAAATGTTGAATTATAGCCACCAATAAAATGAAAGCAAGTAGATTTATAGGTATAATTGGCAAAAATGCAATTGCAAAAGATATAATTAAAAATTAACACTTTAATCTGTTCATGTAGGTACATAATATATTGAAAGAGAAAACAGGATAGAATTAGAAATTGTTATATTTGCTTTATCATTTCCTTGCCTTGTTGTTGTTGTTGCATTTGTCTTAATCTATCGACTATTTGTGGAAGAACAATGATCGGAATGAATCTTTAGATTTTATCGTTTTTCGAATAATACCGCTTTTTGTATGCTGATGATGGTTGTAAATAGAAAATCGATAGTTATCTTAATATTGATTACCATTTATGTTTGCATAATGAACGTGAACAGTTTCTTAATTTTTTTCCTTCAAATAGTACCTATACTGATTTAATGATTTTGGTTAGATATTTTTGAAGTTTAGTTGATACAAGAAAGCTTGTTGTTGTTGTTGTCATCTGGTTCAAATCAAATTAAATGTGTTTATTGATGAAACTGTGCCACAAATCGATAATCGTTCGGGTATTTTTTTCGGTTTCGATATTTATAGTAGGGCGCCACACTCTGCAATTTCATTATCCTTCAGAATGGATTAATTGTAATTAAAACCAGACTATTTGATTGAAACTCTTGAGCTGCTGTTGTTGTTGTATTTTTAGTCCTAAATTGTTGAGAAATCGAATTGTTTTTAAGCTGCATTGCTTGTCTATTCGATGTTGATGAAATTCGTTCAAAAAGAATCGATCACCTGTTCCTAAAACGTACTACAAGTTCATGAACAAGGACAATATGTTCAGTCGTGTGTAACGTAAAAATTATTTATAAATACCATAGTTTCAATGATGATGATGATTTGGACAATGAACTTTATATAAACTAGCGGTCTCTTATTACTGTTTATATGAAGAGTTTTTCTTGAATATTTCGCGTGACTAACTGTTATCCGTTACGGTCCTGGATTGTACAGAGAGGAAAAAATAAACAAGTCTACTCTATATATTATAGTGAATAAAAAGGCACATCTGTTCATGTTGTGTTGTGTATAAGTTACGTATATGATGCGGCTTGTAGTGTTTTTGACAAGAGACCAACCCTGTGTAACTTGACACTGAACCACTACTGAAGTCTTTCACAATCAATAATCCAACCTGATGACTTGATCGACTGTTATATCCATATTTCAGGTGATCGAATTTTTGGTTTTTTGATCAAGTATCAACATATGTGTATGCACATGTTTCCTGTATCGATTTTTATACCATCGCTACTATCAACCCCCCAATTCCAATCAACTGAAATATACCTTCTTCATTCAGTTTTATGTTCATCGAGGGGGATTGCTCGGCTGCTAGCACAAATACACTTGCTTGTTGTACATATCCAGGTAGAGTCAAGAGTGGTGATATTTCTAGGAGACATACTAGACCCTTATTCCCTTATTCTCATTAAATATGATCTTAATGATGATATTATTCATGAAAATAGTCCCTTAGCGGAGATTGTATTTAAATTATTCTCTAATAACTTGATCATTAGTTTTATTAATGAGTTTTAATCTATTTGGGCGATTTATCAAGGACAATTAAATCAGATTATAATCATTAACATGTGCTGTGTTTGAATGGAATCTTATAGAAAATATTGTCATATGCTAGTCTGTTTTTTTTTATTCTAGACTTTACTATTTGTTCCAACAAGGTCACTATTTACAACAATAAAAACTAACGCAATTCAACGAACAGGTTCATGGCAACAACTGTTTCTATACAATTTAATAAAATTTCTTTTGCCTTCATAGTATAACTCACAAGAGAAAAATTGAAATTGATAAAATAAATCATTTTCTAAACGTAGGATACCCCTACTAGTCTTTATATATATTTTCTTATATATGAACTCAATTAAAATGGGAATGCGGCAAGTTATGAAATAGTAACACACCAAAGTGAAACCGACTTATAACATTCTACACTCTCACACACATATACATCTACCTGAGAAAGGTAGAAGAGGGTGAAATTTCATAAACCTGCAAGTCTGTTTCTGGAGGGATGGTGTGTCTCAAGAGAGACAGGGAACGAGAATGTATAGGTAAACCCTCTAGGGCAGTTTTGAATAAATAAATAAATCGGTTCAAGTCTTTGAGAGGTTGGTACTTTGATAGGAAGGATGTAATATTCACGTTTTAAAAAATTCACTTCATTTTGGCTTGAACGCTTGGAGTGTTTCACTACATTGTAGAAACAATGTTGGTTCATTAACATTTTTCTGTTTTAATAGATGTAAGTGTTTTAAGTTCTTTGTTAGTACAATGCAGGTTGTGTTGGTGAATAGGGTTTTTTTTGTGTGGTCTCTTTATAGTGAAAAATCTGAAAAGGGCATTTTCTAAAGTCTTCTAACTTTGCTAATAAGTTTATTGTGTTCTTATCCAGAAACTTCCATTTATGATAAAAGTAAAGTGTGTATAAGATCGTGACCTATGTCAGATTTTTGTTAAAAACCACAAATTATATCGATTATTGTCCTTTAATGAAACAGCCTCTAACTTGACCTTGTTTAAATCATGTGGTGTTTTTTTTTCGTTAATTATGCAACAATTCTAATTGTAGAACGTGTCCACATTTGTAGTACATGATTATTTTTAACAACAACAACACAACAGCAGGTTTTTCTATCATCTCCTAAATATGTACCTGTAGAATATTTCGATTCTATAACATCCTAAAAGACACGTTTTTGTAATTTATTTCTATTAGCAGAAATTTCCAAGTTATTGTTTAAAATCACGAATAGGTTTTTGTTCTTTGAATAAAACCCTATTCTGTTATGTGTGTTAACTGTTAACAATACAAATTTACTTCATTTGATTCTATTGAAAACTTGTTATCAAAGTGGGTTATATTCAGGTGATGATGTCAATCAGGAATGGTGGAGGAGGCAGTTCAGTCCTGAAAAGACAAGTTGATAGGGTTCCTGTCGATAGGTAAATGGTGATGACATTTTTAACGAATGTCAATTGTGTCTGAACCCTTATCACATTTTTAAACGCCTATATATTTATACCATTTTATTATCGTTTTGTGTCGGATTAAAATTTCAATTTACACCCTCATATCGAGGGTTTAAAATTTTATATTTATAGCTATACCCTTTCTGGGTAATTCTTTCGATGTCGTAACATTCCTGGATGCATTTTTATATGTGTCGTATTACGTAAAACAAGAAAACGTTGAATACTACATAACAACAACGAAAAAAAAAACATATAAAATGACATCATACAAACAACATCTTTTACATATTTCGCCACTAATATCAAGCAAATTCTTGTACAATATCTAGAAAAGTTTCTCTTTTTGATATTTGTATAAATATTGCGTGCATGTTGTTGTTCAAGAAATGTTAGAAAAAATATTTTTGATACAAGATTAAAATCTAAAACATGAATTTTTATATTCCCATTTGTATAATTGATGAAGGATATTCATCATTGTTTTGTTTTGTTTTTCTTTTATTGGATCGACGAGACCAATATATTTAATCATTCCATAATTTAATTAAAATTCTAATTGAAAACACTAACCAATAAACAGATTTATTTGATAGACAAATTCAATTAATCGACATAACAAAACACTTCTCCATTGTATCACATACTGTAACATCAAAATTAAAGTTTTACTTCCGCATTATTGCTGATTCAGCAATAAATTAATCGATTTTTGTCAAATAACTGGATGCCGTTATCAGTCAAAACGCGTAGAATTAAATCAAGTTCAAGGCGGATATAAAGAACAATATTTAAACACCTACAGGTCGTTCCTTTCTATGTATAATATGTTATTCAATTAAAGAGAAAAATGATAATAAATAAATCTTCCAGAGTTGTTGTTACGTAATTTAATCAACCGATATGGTAGTCGACTTTTAACTTTCAACCATTGAAATTAACATTTTCTAATCTTGAATGAATTCAAGTCTAGATTCAGGTTTGATTTGCATTGCTAATTCATAGAAACGTAGATTAGTCAGGTGTCGAATTATTTCTACTAGAAATTTGTCTATAATAATAAGGAGTCACTTTTTTGTGTTGTTGTCCGAGATATTCTTGGGATTAGTTTCTAACAGAGGCAAGTGATGTAATCTCTACAATTGTCTCAATTTAATCTCTAATCAAAAAAAAAAACAAGACAGGAAACTAGTTATTGTGTGTGTTTTTTTTTGGAAGGAGTGAGAGATACATTTTCTAATATTAAGGTCCTGGTTTGGGTGTTACTATGCCACCACCATGTGTTTCAATTATATCAACATTATTTAGTGACTATTGTTCCATTGTTAGCTTTTAAATCAAGCTCTTGTACCAACTAGATCGAGTTCCTTCAATTCTTGCGCCTACATTGTCGTTATCATATGTATAGAAAGAATAAAATCAGAATTTCAATTTGTAAAATAAAATATGTAAATATTTTGCAATTTACGATCGCTTTACGATCATTCCAGATTTTGAAACTTGACTAAATATACCTACTCATCTTGTATTTACATAATTATCAATGTAATTTCCTAAGGGTTTGTTATATTTGTCTTGTTACGGAGGGAATCAAGAATCTCCTTCGTTTAATTTAGCTTAAATTTCTTTTTAATCAAAGTGTCTACAAATCATCTGAACGAAATAATTGTGGCAATTTAAAATCGATTTTATTTATAAGAAGGGCTTGAATACATTAAATTATTTATAGTATTTTCATTATTTCGTTCTGTTCCTAATAATTATTTATGCATTCACACCAGCACACCCATATTCTCTTGTTGTAATCTTGTAATTACTATACGTGACTGGCGTTCTTCGTTAAACCCAGACAGAAGACAATGATGACAATGATAATAAATCATAGACGCCATCAGGAATATGTATATCATATTTATATGATATCTCATTATCAAATTGTTAAAACAGGAAGAAGACTACTGGTAACGTAACAACTTTCAGTAAAGCCGACTTTACACGCGTCAAGTAGCTAAAGTACGTTACTAGACTTGACTAAATTTTCCTGCTTAGTTTAGTAAAGAAGGAGATCCACTTGTTCAAGTAAATGAAAACGATCTCTATTCACTTCACTAAACAGACCACTAAGTTGGTTACTTGATCAAGTATTAAACGGAACTGTTTACAAGGTACAAGTAACTAAATTTAGTTGCATGATTGAGTTACCTGCTTTAGCTACTTGACGCCTGTAAATTCGGCTTAAGCAACCGAAGGATAAATCTCTCAGGACCCCAATACACAGAAATCCCATTTTTATCAAATTGATACCGTGAAGAGTACCTAATATCACCATAACGACGCGACCCCCTCGCGTTTTTAATTAAATAATTCCATTATCTTGACGACCCAGTTGATTGTAGGTATGGCTATGGTATTATTGTATACCTATGATTTTCCTGCTATTGCATGACTATACAATACGGTTATTTCCACAAAATCTGCCGCATTTATGCAGTCGAATTTCGGCCTGGTTGCTATGCCAACACCCCCGCATTTTCCACTGTTGCAACCGTAAACACACGTGGCCCCCGGAGCTTTAACGGTGTGTAGTGCAACCCTCTAGTGCAGCTTTTATCTGATCATTTCTTTAATTGTTCCTTATAATACCAATACATAAGGTTGAATTTTCCATGATTTTCTTCAAAGGTAAAATCAAAAGTTCAAGTTTTGTTTTAATACAATAGTGTAGAGAAAATTTCATCTGATACAAGAAATTTAATGATTCTTCCACTTTATTGAATTTTTGATAAGGGATATTGCTGTTTTTCTTCTCTACCATAAAAATTTGAAATATTGATGTTATAATAATAAAATCTTATTTAGGTACATTGTTCTTTTTTGTCTTTTAAGAAAACGTGTGCTTTCTTCGCTTGACATTTCCCTAGAGAGACAAATGTCGAGATTT
>JAZBHA010000116.1:105197-129188 GCA_037464855.1 Iselma pallidipennis | reverse complement strand
TGCCAACCTGGTTAATTTCTTCTTCAATTTGTTCTAATTAGAGATTGCAGAAATTGCTTACTGAAAACCAGATGCTATAAGTGTAGTATTTGTTGTTTGAAACTTTATTTTTTCCTGTAGGTATACAAACGCTATTTAGCATAAAACTTGTATTACAAGCTTCGTATTTATAACATAAAAATATCCGTTAACAATATAAACGAAAACTTGTCAGTTTTGTTAAAGACGAAGAAGCGACTATAAGTTGAATTTTGTGTGGTCCGTTTATCCTTGTTCTTATTGGTATGCGATAAGTCGTCTTTCGTCTTGGCCCGTTTGTTTTCCTCCTTTTGTTCGAATATTCTCGTCTTTCCCTCAAACTCCTTTTCAATACTATTATAGAAACCGGTCGAACGATCCATATTCCTGCCGTCTAATATCTTAATCTATAACGGCCGTCAAATCCTGAACAGGATAACCAAGGATTACTACAGTTATATATTGACATCGTTATAAACTATAGGAATATTGTCTTGTAGTATGGATCAGAAATTCTGCTCGTTATTATTCAAAATATTACCATTTGATTTTTATCTTTGAGTAGTAAACGTTTGATAATTTACAGCTTTATTTTCAGAACAAATTCAAGAACCAATTTACAGATGTAAAGAAAATTTCCACGTTTGGTTCCGTCAATAATTTGATTTATTTCACAAAATTCTGTCAGGTGTACAGTAATTGATAAAAAATTCAAGAGTTGATTGAAATATTCATAGCAATATGACACAAAAAGTATTACATACAACCTTTGCATTCTCTGAATATTTCATGGGTTTGGCAGTGTTGTGAATATTATTATATGACACGAAACGTTGTGTAGCAGACTTTGTAATGCATCTTTAATAAAAACATCTCTCTTTCTTCTAGATCGTTTTCTTTTAGCATGCTACAGATTGTTGTATTTCATCTTATTTTTATTAACTAAAAATGAATTATTTAAAATCAACTCCGACTCGAAGCACTAATTGTAAGTCTACTATTAAGCGGTTGCATAAAGACGCTGGAAGGCAGACGCGCCAGAATCGATTACTATGTAATTTAATTTCACAAAATATGCATAGTTCTATTAAAATGACGACACGAGTGCATATTTTGAACAGTCACTACAAGAGATGATTACTTGAGACAATCTCAGCATGAGAAAGGAGTCTGCACACAAAGATGTCTGCATAGGGACACCATGGGTGCCTTTTTACACATACCGTCATTGCCCTCGCCGTTAATCACTTCGATTTTCGCAGTGACTACATAAACGTATGTCCGACAAACCTTTAACGGGCGATAGCAATGCTGATGTGTGTGAAAAGGTTTATAAGTAAGCATTGCCCTCGATCACAGGCGGCCGGTTTGATTGCATTACATCCGGCGCCGGTACATTGGCTAAAACCGTACAAGTCACGCTTCAGAATCCATCATGAGAACGTAGCTTCAACCTGGCCGAACTGTAGACTTTTTTCGGATAACAGCATGGAAAAACCAAAATCTAATTCAGTATTAAGTTGGAAAATTCCACCTAATTATTAGTTGGCAAGACTTTTTCGTTGATATTTATCAAATATATATAATCTAATATCAGATGTTTCATTATGGAGAAACGGAGCTTTTCATTTTTGGTTCCAAAATTCACCTACTGTAATAGGAATATCTGGAAAATATCTTCCGGAATAATTAAGAAAATTGGAAATTTCTCAAGTTTCATGTTATGAAATTCTTTGAATTTTTAATGTAATAATGGAAAATTGGTTGTTTTAAAAAGTTGTATTCTTTTCCTCTAATATTGTCTTGTTTTATTGTCAAAATTACGAAAAAAAGAAATGAATTTGAGAACATACAGTTCATCTATTATTATTAATTTTTATTGCACCACATGTTGTGATGAAAATTCAATTTCCCATCTTATAATATAATAGATGTGGAAATATACTCGTATCAAATATTCACATTTTTTTTTCTTCCATTCTACCAAATTTAATTGTACAGATCGGTCGTTGGTCATGATGAACGGTTGGCATTTTTATTGTTGTTTGTTACAGTCTTTTTTATAGGACATCGGGTTAATTTGTGAGTTTTGTTCCATAATTTGGACATTAAAAAAGTTGAGGCATCTGTCTACTAAATTCTATAAAAAATGGGATACAGTATTTCAAACAACAACAGCAACAACAAACACATACATAATGTGCAAAGGCGTGTTATGTAGCACCAAATATAGTTTTAACAAAGACTAATTCCTATTGTTTCTGACTAACCATTGCTCACATGAAAAGCTGACTATCTTTCCCTTAATCCCTTTCCTATGATATACATATTTCGTATACAATAAATAGACAATAGAAGATTGAATGCTGTAATGTTTTTAGTTGATGGTTTATTACTATAGTAACAGTTGATTCTAAACTAAAAGATCAAGTCTAGGGATAAATATAAAGGTGGGAAATATCATGTGCGGATTTGTTCGAAATCCACATTCGGGACAACATTTCTCATTCGACTAGACCGATAGATGTAATTTACGATCCAGCCTAGAGTAGACCACCCCAGGAGAATGGAGTTTTACGTTGGAAGACTCCTGGTTCGAAGCCAATTCGGCAATATATGTGGGAGGATTATGGGAAGATGAGAAAACGGACCAGAGACATAAAAAAAGAAAGTAAAACTGGGAGTAGTCGATACGGAAAATAATCAAAATTACTTAAAAAGATATACAGAATGTTTGTAAACGTTTCGATATATCAGGTTTTCATAGTATTATCATTTCAATTACGCCGAGCTTGAAAAAAATTGTTGAAACAATTATTTTTTGTTGTTAGCTTTTAAACCAGCTCGTTTCATAATGAACCTATAATTGAATTTTACCCAAAAGTTAATGACAACAAATCACAAACCACATTCACTCTAGTGAGATATTGGCTTTAGATATTTGTACGACTGCTTCATTTAGAATGCTGTTTTAGTATTTCGAAATAATGTTTGATTTTGTCGTTATAAATAAAACATTCTACGTGTTGGCGGTAGCAATTTTTGTGTCGAAAAATAATTTCACGTGATATGAAGTTTGATGTGGATGTTTCCATTCTATATTGTCACCATCAATAACTTCCCACACAAATTTGATGATTGAACTGATGAAATCACAACAGCATCATCATTATCCGCGAAATTTTAATTCTTATTTTGTTTATTTTTTACTGACTTCAAGCCTCAAGGAATCACGAATTAAATAATTAGTTGAACCATTCCTGCTTCGTTCATAACGCTTGACTGTTCATTTTATATTTTCGAGAAATGAAAACGTTATGAGATCGAAAATAAAGACAATCGAGTTTATAGTTTTTCGGCTTTTTTCTCCTTTATCCGGAACGAAACAGTGGTTCTTACCAATGACATTTAATCTGAATGGAAGCGACATTTTCGGTTCAGTATTAACTTGACATTCGTACACCCCAGAGTCCCTTAGTTGTGGGAACTTAATCTGTAACGTCCAATTGTCGGACTTGTCCGGTCGAATCACTTGGAATCTCTGGTCGGATGTGTATGTCAATATGCCAGCAGTCAGGATGTGTAGATCTCGTTTGCGGATCCAGGATACCTGAAACAAATATTGACAATATTATTAGATATAAGTTCAATTTGCACACTAAATAAACTATAGATAGATTACTGATATTTTTCGAATAGCTTTAAGGTATTTTATAAAATAATTTGATCTATATTTACAAAATAAAACGATATAGATATTATGTATTTTGTTGTTTATTAAATATTCCATAAATTTTTATGTATTTTGTATTATATGTCAATTTCCCATCTGGTCGTTCTAAAAAATCTCATCCATTCAAAGATGTTAAATAAATATAAAAGTATCAAACGGAATGTTGTCTAATGTCCTGGAACCACATCAAAGGATGGTCTACCTGCCAGTAAACAGCAACAGGAAGAAAGAGGAAAGCAGGAGCAAACAAAAATAGAAAAAAATATATATCAAAAAACTTCAAACTTCGTTTGAGCTACCTTTAAGGTTGAATTTTCTAAAATACCGATACCTAATCATTTCTATTGTAAATTTTCATTAAAAATTAGTAGTATATCCTTCTAGAACACTATTTTTAGTAAATAACCAATTTTCAATTCATTATTTTTATTTAAACTACAAGATAAAATCTAAACTCAATATTTACATGATAAAGTATTTCGCATATCTGCTTGTTTCTTGGGCAATATTGAAAAACTTTTTAAATTTTCACATCATCTAAATTTATCGAAACCAATAAATTTGAAATTTACATATTTTGAAAGTTATATAATTCGTACCTATATTGGAAATTATAAGTTTGCTAAGTCGAAAATCTACAAAGAAAAATTGTTAGTATTATTTGTGTTCATTCCATAAGTTTTCATATAGCACTGAGGGTTGGTTGGTGTTTTTTTTTTGTCTACCATCAGATAAATCCTATAGAAATAAACAAATAGAGAGGATTACATACATTATTCTGATTAGTGGTGTATCCTATGTCTTAACGGGATTAGAATAAATTGAAATGAATCTATCTATTGATTATCCCCAGCACTATTGGATAATTTTATTTTCCTATGTGGAATTCATTTCTTGCTGTCTGCCACTTCAAATGTAACGGGTCCTCCAAATTGTTATATGTTTCTCCAGAATAGTCACAGGATCAGTTCGTAGTTGACAGTGATAGTTTTCTAATATAATTTGTGGTCTAATCAACGCTTTACGTTCTCTGTCCACCTTCTATTATGATTTGAAATCATTTGGAGAACCCGGTACAATGGTTTAAAGACTACTGTGGGATAGGCCGACACAATAAGACAAGAAACTTTTCTCCTTAGAGAGATAGCAGATTAGTTAAAGAGGCCTCTCTGCTAAATTGGGGATTAATTTGTTTAACTAATTAAAGTGAGGATAATTTTGCAGAATAAAATCTTGGTTTGCAAAACTATTATTATTAATTGGAAATTTTTAGATTTTTTACAAACAAAGAGATCAAGTTTGTATTTGTATGTGTTCTCAAAAAATGTTCTTCCAAACAAAATTACAGTTGAAGTTGCTGGAAAACATGCAAGATTTAATAACAAAATTCTTTCTTATTTTATTTTGATGCTTGAAATTTCAGAAGGCTTTAAAATGACATTGCTTACATTCAAATTTTACGCCCTGTGATTCCTGAAATTAATAGAATTCGTCGTAAGCAAAAGTGAAGAGGATTTTTAATAATTAAGTTTACGTATTTTTCAGAAACAACAAAGACTTGTAGTCAACAATATTTGATTCTAAATCAACTTTGTGGTTTTTCGTGTATAACAGACATATTTTTTGATCAGATTCACTTGATGTTGTGCATTGCTTGGAAATGTTCGACTATTGAATTTACACTGTTGCAATTTCCTGAAACTTTTCAAAGATACAATTCGCTTTTCTATTTTATACGATCAGAAAGAACGGATAGACGGAGTTAGTTAAAATCATTCAACTAACTCACATTCGACGGTAGTTTTACTAAATAAATAATTGACTGATAAAACTTTACCAATCGTTCGTGTTATATGTATTGGAAGAATCGTTCGTATTTCTTTTTTTTTAAATAAAGAAAATTGATGTTAACAGAAAAAAAGTAGAATACGAAACAATTTGATTGACTATATAATCTTTAACTTGAAAACTATAGGATAGCTTCTTTAGAACTTCTATTTAGGTAAAGGCTCTGAAACAGTTTCCGGTCAATCTATGAAAAGCTTCATTAAACTGCAGCAACAACAACAACATTGCAACCAGTAACTGGTATTGAGTTTATATTCCAGTCAATCGTGTTCCGATGCAATTCGTGTATATAAACTTGTAACAAATATTGTGTGTGATTGTGTCATTTGAAATTATAGCGTGACTTGATCCTAATAGTAGTTGGCGTACAGTTTCCCAATCAATGTTACAAAATCCGGGGGATGAAAAGGTCGTTTTCCCGGACGTTCACACAAATACAGAAACACATATACATACACACACGATATATAGAACACTATGGGGGGAATTAATTAGAAATCGGCCGTGAAAAAGTTTTTAATTGGCCTGTGATGTGTCCGTTTCAGGATATTTCAGGATGGTAGATAGAAAATCCCCAGGTTACAGTTAGATTACGTGCATTGGGTTTTTTTTTGTCCGGGCATTACGTTAATTTTCTGTTACAATATTAATCTGTAATTTAGACGCAAATTATATGTTAATACAGTTAGATATTTGTAGTTGGAATAAGCTTTCAGTAACATTCTAGTTGATTTATTGAGCTCAAGTTGAATCTCATAATAACTCTCGGTGACAAATGTTCTTTGTCTTTAATAATTTTGCTTTAATGTATTGTTAAGTTTTGTATATATTGTACTATAATGTATGATTCAATATAATTTAATTAACAGTTTAATATTGGAAGTTTATTGTTTTCACCATAATTACTGACGATTTCTCTTAATGAGAAATAAACCTGTGGGCGATGTTGATGATAATATTAACTATCTACAATATTGGACTTAAAGCCTTTGAAAATGATTACCTTCACACTAAACCAAATCATATATGCATTAATCCATTCCAACCCTAATAAAAATTTCATTCATAATAAATTAATCCTGATCAGGTTTTTCCATATTTTAATTAATTATTATTTTTTTTTCATTTCTGGAAACAAAGCACTCTTGAAAAAAATAAACGTAATTATCTCTCTCCTTCATATATAATATACATACACACATAATAATATAAAATTATTAATTCAAACGGCCAACTCTTGTTTTTCTACCAAGCATAATTTACTCAACAATACCGGCCTAATGAACGTAAAGGCTAAATTGGAATACAGCAATTTCCTGTTAAAATTCACATTATAAACCTCGTTAGTCGAATTCAGGAATAAGACACGCTTATATAAATTCATACTATAAATTTGTTTTATAATAGAAATTAGTTGTAAATATTTAATTTGAAAATAGGTATATGTATGTCATTTTAGCCAAATATCTTGTGTCAAACAGTTTGGCGAACGACCTTTTTACTCAATAATTAAACTTTGAGGGAAAATAAGCTTCTAGCTAAGTAGTTTCCTAGAGAGTGAAAGTGTCCTGAGTGCAACATCCTTGCTGCCAAACCACAAAACTATGAACCGCTTACAGGCGGAAAGTATTTGTCTAAAATAACCAATTTTACCCAGTTCTTAGAATAATATCGAATTTTGTTTGTTCTTTAATAAGTATCTTTCATAAGTATCTTTCATATTTAAATTATTGTCAATCATCTTATATTGTTTGTATTCTCTCTCTTTGTGAAAATTCAATCTAATCCTTTGATTTCGATTCGTGGCATGTACTTGTCAAAATGGTTAGGTAAACAAAACAGCTCGATATTTAATCATTTGTTCCATTTTTAAAGTGTGTGTGGGGGGGAAATCGCCTGCAGGAAATTGAAAAATTTTATTTCCAATAGTAATAATAATACTAACAAAGAAAATAAGTTATTTACGAGTAGGTACCTATGTCTGATTTCCAATAGTAAAAAGTTTGTTAATAGGTTTATTGCTAATTGTATGATTTCGTATTAGAAATATGCCGGCAATTATTTCATTAATAATGAATTGAATTGTTAATAAATGAACATAATAGCTATTACTAATAACAATCATAATTATCACTTCAATAGTGGAAAATCTTGATATTGTTTATCAATTCAAGTTCTGTATATAATTATTGAACAATGACATTTCAATTTCTGCTCTCAGATTAGATTTAAACGAAAAAAATAGAAGAATTTATTAAAACGTGTTTAGCATATTAAAATGTCGATTATTCAAATTCATCTGATGCAAAAAGGACGTTTCCCAATGCATATTAATGTAAACACATAGCAATATAAAGAAATACCGTCTTGGAGTTTTTTAATTTACAGTTCCCCTGTCCCCTGTAAATAATTCCCTACTCTACTCTTTGCATTTCTGTCATATATCCTTATCACTTCTGCCTTATTAATAAATATATTATGATCTTCTAGGATTGCCAAAAATGTGCTGAATTAGTTCATTGTGTTGGTCCGAAACAGTAAAATAGGTGGGTGGGTATCCATATACACACACACATACACACATAGGGTGACGGTAATACGCCCATTCTCATCTCTATTTTGCAAGTCGACAATGACATTACCAGCTTTAATAATGTCGCATCCATTGTTCTAGCAAATATATTGCCGGTTACAAGCGGCGTGTCGTTGTTTCGTTGAATTGTTAATTCGTAAAGTTCACAGATTTGGTGACGAAAGGGATAGAAAGAGATATTACTTCCTTCTTTGCCAGTACACTATAATTATTTAATGTTTCAAAAAAGGATTCTAAAGATTTATTCGGTGGGATTCTAAGTATAGTCATCGTCATCATCAAGGAGGACTATTTTGACCGTTAAACGATATTCTGCAAGGAAGTCTTCGTGATCCCCATTCGGTGACACCTGATTGACACGGGTTGGAATATGTTTAAAATAATCGAGTTATTTTTTGTTTTTTTCGTAGGTAACCCAAAAAGGGTTGACAATGACTACATGCAGAATACCAAAGTAGTCGTTAATGCTCACTATCGCTAATTATTACGGAGATTTTGTCACATGACGCTAAACGAACTCTGAACGTTAAATCCTGATAATTGCCTGGTAGGAAGAGAGCTTGCTAAACAGGTTACTTACTCTGCCTGTCAGCAGTTACCGTTTCCTGTGTGTCATCTAGCGTTATGTGGCAAAATCTCCCTATTATCTATTTTGTCTTTTTTCTCGTCGATTTGGTGGAGTTTCTCTTACGTGCAGTAGTTTAACTTTAAATCTGTAACTGATGATATGTATGTGTGTCTCTGTCTCTCGGAAGTTCGCCAAACCATCTCCATGTTCTGAATATACCTACTCTGCAATCTTGGCTAGATAATCACCCCCGTGAGTGCTGATTGTGAATACCGCAGAGATCAACTGTTAAGCCAGCAACGTAAAGCCTAACCAGTTCTCCTCGAAGGAGGAGGCCGTTTCTAAATCTGAATCGAATCCTTTAATATTTAGTGTTATTCTCGTAATGTAACTGAAAGGAAATTCAAGGTATAGGAAAGATTCAAGTGTATATAGAAAAATATTTTGGTATGGAAATGGAAAATACTCTCTACATGATGAAATCTTTGATATTTACTCGTATATTTTATATATGGGCGTTTTTTAAAATGTGGTGGTGGGTTATTCAATAATTCTACCTTAATGTAATGTTGTTTTGGTTACTTTTTGAAGTATTTTTCTCCACAATAAAGAAGAATTTTTTCTTTATAGTCTAATAATAATTATTTCACAAAGTGTGTAGGTTTATGAAAAACAACTAAAATCTTATAAAATTGAGTTTTGTGATTACTTTCTCCCTATGATTATTTGTTTTTGTTATTTCATTTATGTATTTTCTTTATAAACAAGTCTATTTGTACTCGAAATCATATATTTTCGTGTTTGTTTTTGCAACTTTTATGATGTCGACTGACTTTCAGTTGTTACAAAGTATTGTTTGTTCCAAACGAACCACTAAAATTCGAAATTTTTTTCTATATCATATTGTAAATACGATATTGAGTAAGATATAATAAGAATCATATTTTCCTGAACAAAAAGATTTCATTTTATTGTTAAGAATCAATATGAGGAAGTAGAGTCCTTTATCTACATCCTGCTTACTAATAAATTTATGGAAAATCGAACATGCTTTTGATAAAAGAAAATGAACTGTATGCGACAACAAACGAATCAATGATTGCCACTTCCGTTTTATGTGAACTTTCAATATTACTTACACTATTGCCTTTGAGAATTTTCAATATAGAGTTGTAAAATTCGAACGGTGGAGACGATTTATTTGTTTAGATTCTCTATGTACGAAACGGTTTAACGAAGTTTCATTTGTCATGCTACCTTTATAAAATATAGCGTTTCATCTTTTAAATTGTTTGTACCTATGTCGGTATTTTTCTATTGTTCCATGTTTCTATTACATTTTAAATTGGAAAATTGAATTGAACTGTTGAAACCAATTTAAAACTTTAGTATTTGTTACAAAAAATTAGTCTCTACGTACTATTCCTAGATGCATTGTTGAATTTGTTGATTTTTTCTTGTGGCTAGAATCTTGTTTGAGGATATATTGCCATGATTTAGCGATCTTCATAGATAATTCTGTGTGTATAACGAGAGAAGGGAGATTATAGATCCCAGGTTGGTTTTGTATAGTTCCATTTTCGTGTTCGAGAGCAAATGGTTGCGTAAGCATTCTACCTCGATTTGGGAATAGGTTATCGGATTGGTATTGGAAAATGTGAGAGTTCAAGGTTATAGAAATTAGTTAATTTACAGATTTATTGTATAATGACCTGTCCTAGAGATATTATGCATATAATCTTATTAATACGATTAAAATTGGCCAGTACCTATCCCTTTGAATCATCTGTGTAAATTAGATTTCTATTGATCTGTAACCCAGATGGATGGAACGTATTTCTCGCTAGAAAATGATAAAAAATATCATCTGGTTGCGAAACGAATCCTTCCGAGACGTATGAGACTTTTTTTCTTTTTAGTGATAAAAAAAAGTTGGAAGATGAAAGGAAGTTTTCTTGAATTGATCCTTGAGACTTGGATGCAATCAGTTGTTTCAAGACCCAGAACTGGTATGTTTTGTTCCGCAATTTTCTTCATCTCTTCCTTTATATTATATATGTACTGTCTGTTCAGTGCATAATGACGCGCCCCTTCACTTGACGACGACGACGACAACGAAAAGACGTCGTCGCGCTCTTCCTAATATAAAGACGTTTAAACGTGCCTATATTGCTTTTTGATGTGGTTGTCGTCAAACCACTACCACTATACATTGAATCTAATGCCCTTAAAATTTGGTATATTGTTCCTTTATGTACATTTAGGGCATATTATCCACCATTATGTTCCATACACCACTCTAGTATTTTGCAAAACAAAAATCATTATGTGCACCAACCACACACACACATGTTCACACAACAAAAATTGACTGTCTTCTGCAGTATTAAAACTGGTTGTTGAAGAGATGCCACCATTGTTTTTATTGAGACACTTAATTTTATTTCCATGAAGTGGAATTACCACTTATCACCCGAGTACGACTATAAATAACACTAATAACCCGCAAACAATGTTTGAAATGACACACTTTTCCAACTCTGTATTTGATAATTTAGATTTCTTCCAGATATTAAACAATTTATTTGTTGAAGCCGACTGTTCTTTCCGTATTTTTGATACATAACGTGTTACTCATGAAACATGAAAAATTTGTTTGGTAATTGAGGTAATCGAGCGCATCCCTGGATTACAGTTCCATATCCTGGTTAACCAAGCACAAACCAAATAACAACCCTCCCCTACCGCTATGTACAGAGCGAATTGATTAGATAATTAATCGGTGTCGATTTTCGAACAACGAACTAGATAAGCTGTCCAGATCTGTGTATTCTCTATTGATAAAACACCCAAAACATATCTCTAATCAAAAAAGATAGAGACATGGAATAGAGTTAGACAAGGAGAGAAAGACGATTAACACGTCTCTATAATCACGGTGGAGATGATGTCCTGTTCTCCAACCTATTGTGTTACAGTATTAATACAATAATTAAGGTCGGTCCTAATCGTATTTTCCCATTTCACGGGTCACTACTACATATATACAATATTATACGATATATGGAGCTATAATATAGAATAGTCCGGATGACCGAAAGACTATGAAATTTTCCCAGACCGACCGACTATCCAATTTTCTTGTCACATTTGTTAAACATGGCCAACAATTATTAGCGACGATGTTATTTGAAAATTTGAATTGTAGCCAGTTGGAGAGACAAAGGTATACATCTATTGTTTTCTGTTTATACAAAGAATACATGAACATTGCCTGTAAACTTTTTCATTTTTCTCTTTTTATCTTTTTTTGTGATATGCTTTTAGCAGGACAATAATACAGCGCCCGGATTAAGATTTGAATATAATATGTATCGGTTGTATATGAAAAGGACTGTTGCCAATTATAAAATTTCCAGTAACTTGAAATGAATTTTTCTTTTTTTTTCGTTTATGTTTTGTGTTTTTTTTTTGTTTCCCGAATCCAATTCGTGGTTTGTTTTGTTTTGGTAGAGTCGTTATTTTCAAAGATATACGAGATCGAACTGAGCCTTTGGTCAAACTAAATGGGAGGATAGAGATAACGCTGGACATGTTCGAAATACGAATAAAAACAAGAATTGAGATCTTTATTGAAATAAACGGAATTTTCTTTAAATTTACTATAATTGTTATGGGTTTCTAATAATGTAACTGAAAACTACAACTGGTTGTGTTACTGATGCTAAAATTACCAATGATTTGCGTATTGTTTGCTGCACTTCGTAAACTTAAATGCTATACAACCATGCAAGTGCCATTAGTGTCTAATTGTAAGTTGTTTTAGCTTAAGCCGGTGATTAGGTTAAAGACCATTTGCTAATTTCCTTACAACAGGACTTTGATTTCAATCGGTAGTATTGCGTTAGAATAGACAACATTGACTGTTAATTTAAAAATATAGTTTCGACGTTTTTTTATATTTAATACAGTAGCGTCTCGATTATCCGATACACAGGTACCGGACATTGCATCTTAACAGATATAATTTGGTTAGTGTCAGCAATAATTAAATAACTCCGTTTTCTCTCAACAAATAAACGGGTGGATTTGTCCTTTCTCTATAAAAATATAGGAGAAGCTATAACTTTTCTAATTTTTAAAAATAAAGAGGCAAAAAGCAGAAAAAAACCCTCGCCATTCAGAGGCTCGGACTGGCTTACCTTGGTCCCGGAGGAATTTATAGGAAACGAAGGTATCTCTTCCGCTGGCGATCAAAAAAATTTACTTAAAAGATTATCCGTGGCCCCTCTAACACTATTTGGCACCCAAAAACTCATTGGCCTCGGAGGAAATCTCTCCATATCCCCCCTGTCTCCAGTCCGGCACTGTTTACTTAGCTCTTACATACTTTACGACACAACAGTACAAAATACGTATAACAGACAAGTTTTTGGTTTTTGATAACAACGATACATACGAAATAAAGTTGCATAATGCCGTTTGTCTAATTTATTGTTACAAGTTTTCTAATCAGTTGATTTTAAAACATCGACGAGTCAATATCACAATTTTTCTAATCTATTAATTTAAATAAAATAGTCTCTTGGAGACAGTGTGTGTTGTGAGTCAATCAGTGTAAGTGCGGGGGTGAAATTACCACTAATAATAAATCGTAAAAGTTATCAATGTGAAGTGTTTAAATATGAAGTGTTTTCTAAATGGACCACTTCCATCCACCATTGATGGTCAGCGTTGGGGGATGCACAACCTTATCGGAGAGGTTCATCGAAAGGGTAAGTTTTACAGGACATCATGGTTTTAGATTTTGTTTTTAAAAAGTTGATCGGTGGTCCCTCAAACGCTATTTGGCCACCAAAAGCTCATTGGTCCCGGAGGGAATCTCCCCATATCCCTCCTGTCTAGTCCGGTACTGGTTATTCATGTGCTAGAACTCTACTATAGTTAAAAATGGTTCGTCACAATTAAAATTCTGCTTCATCCTTTATTTAGTGCAATATTCACAGCGAAACGGTGTGAATATTTCAAATAACTAATAAAGTGTCTCGTGTCCTTTGAAATGAAGCATAAATATTTTGTATTTAAAGTTCGCAATTTTACTATCCAAGACAGGAATAAACTAAAAAAAAAGGAAATGTAATAAAGCTTCAATCGAATATTTTCTGAAAGCTTTCGTGCTTCACAAACTAGTCTGTAATAGAAACGAAAAAAAACACGACTCAAATAAAATTGATAATAGCGTCGATATTTTTATTTAACTGTAAAAAATATATTAAATCTATACATAAAAATTGTTATAAGAAAAACATATAAACGGGCCTATAAATCAAAGTGGTTTTCAAGGTTTTCTGGGTAGCTTAAAGGATCAGGTCGCAATTTATGCACACAATACGAAAATAATTGGGGAGTAATAAATTTGCCAAAAAACTTAATAATAATGTCGTGAACGTACGGCATCTATAAAATTTATTATTTATATTATAATATTGTATATTAATTTATTAAATTTCCAAATTGAATCCCATTCATCTTGCTTTTGATTGTTTCATATACAAACAACCAAACACCAAAAGAAAGATCGAGTTGGGGGCTCTAAAATAAAGGTCTCTCTTATTCACTCGGAAATTTATTTTATAATCGAATAATAAAGCACAGATGGCAGATTTAAGTCGTGCAAATATTTCAATCAACAAACCAGCAGTAACAGCACCACCACTACCAGTCCCAACAGCAGTAGCAGCAAGTCAAAAGAAATTAAAGACACCCAGAAAATCAAGCTTGAAGAGGAAAAGGATAGATACAGTGTATACCTATAGATATAGAGGAGGAAAAGTCTAAAGTTTATTAAAGTGTCGAGAATAACTCTGTCCTGTACCTGCCACTGAGATAAAGTAATAAGGAGGGATAATAAAAGAAGTTTGCAAGTCATTTTATGGCATTTCATTAAAACCGTCACCTTGCTGTGTTGACAGTGCTACGAGTACAGTCGTCGTCTCTTAGTATAATAATGTCCACAAAAATAAAATCCGGAATATTTTATTAATGGAAATTGTCTCATGATTTTAATTATTGATAAATCTTGAGGAAATAAATGAATTTTTCAAATATTCTCTTTATTAGTATCTTTATCTTTGGAAACTAGTTGACTTCTTGTTCGACTAGTTGAATAAATTTATTTAACATAAACTTGGAAACTCATTAGATGAGTTTGGTGAAGTGCTGATTAAATTATTCTAATAAACATACAGATTCGTCTGTCTCTAATTACTAATTCAATGTTATTTGTTTGTAATTAAAAATTCGTTGCTTTTTAATGTTGATAATGAAGATCTAAAAACTTTTTTTGACAGTGTTTAACAAACCACTTTACCATGTAAATAGCCGATTTTTTGCAAGATCATGAAACAAGTTTACATTTTATTAACTTCAACAAATAAAATATCATCAATATTACAATATTTTCAGTTTGTTATAAAAAATTCATAAAAATCCTTACACAAAATAGCCGTCAAAACCACTCATCTTGTCTATTTCCCAGCAGATACACCCGACAAATGTTCCTCATCGTATTCTATTAATCGTTAAACTATCTACTATCTTCCCTCTTATTGCTCGAATAGCAGACGAATTATTTATGAAACTGTTTTACTATTTGGTAACAGATACATTGGTTCTTATACATGTTGAATGTACGATTTATCTGCTGTAGGCAATGAAACAAGTAAACAAAAAATTGAGTTGGGGGCGAAAAAACGATTTTTTTTCTTAACTGATGCAGTCCTCCCCTAAATTTCGTTCTCTTACTGAAAACTAAAACAAACAAACCAAATTGGCGAAGATTTAAAAAAAAAGTGGTAAGGGAAACAATTTTTGTTTGCATTTTCCGGAAAATCAACTAATGAAAATGTCTGGGATAGACAGTGAGAGGAGAAGAGATAGACTATGGTGGAAATTTGAAAATAATATTTGTACAAACAAATTTTTCAACGAACACTTATTTAAGAGAAATTTGTTTTTATCGATTCAATGCTTTGTTATAATTGTTGGTTACCCAATTCTGGCTTATTTCTAACAGGGTTTACCTGTTGGTCGTTCTGACCAGGACTTCAGTAGTGGAAACTCCGGCAAAATCTTGAAAATCTTAAAAACGTCCATAAAGAAATAAGGTCGTCTATAAATCAACCGTTTCTCTAAACGGTCCATTTTCTACGGGAAAATATCCACTCTAATATCATTTATGGGTAACACACTGAAGATTAACTTTTCTAGAAATGGTCTTGAGACGGTGCTGATTTTTTACTGCCTTTACTAGATTTTTTCAGTAATTTTCAGTTTCAAATGGGTATCACTGTGTATTGACTTGAGGGGTGAAAGGCGTAGACTCGACTTCCTGATTTGACTTTTAATGTGTGTCAGACAAAATCAGTAATAATCCGGAAATAAGTACAAGATCAAACTTTGAACAAGAAACAGTTTTGTTTAAAGAATTCTTGATGAGTTTTAAGAAGATTTAAAACAACAGTGGAATGTTTAGGAAAAAAATCGGAAAAATCAAGTACGACCTCAGGCACTGTGCGACATGAACAGATTATCGAACTGATAACGATGTCACTGCTTGTTAGTTGACAGGTTTTAACAGCTTGCTTAAGGGAAAATGCAGTTTGCTTTCAGTTTAGCCCAACGGGAATAGATTTATACTGAAATATTTAGAAATGGTATGAAAATATTTGTAGACATTTTATTTATCTAATTTATGAATTTTTTAGAGTGAAAAACAGTCATTTGCGTAAAATATGCCTTTATTATTGCATGAAATGTTACATAGAACTGAAATCTATATACCTAATATAACATTATTAGTTCTGGAAACTAGCCTGAAATACAGATGAAATGATGTTTCTAGCGAGATGCAGCGTCTAGATTCAGATTTTATCTAATATATTGCTGACATGAAGAGAAACTTGCTCCTGAAAGGATGTTTTTTCATGTTTTGTTGATCTAGCAAATATATTTTCTACCATATACATACATACCCCATAAAAAACTACAACAACAAAAAAAAGGAAAAGATTTTTTCCTCACAATAATAGAAAACTCTTCAGATTCAATCTAGTATGTTGCAATGCCATTTTATATATTAAGTCAGGGGCTGTGGGTATTTTATAGAAAATTCTCAAATGATTGATAACGTTATGATCCTTGTAAAGACACTTTATCTACATTTTTGGTGTGATGTAGTGAGATTCTGACATGTTAAGTCTACTTGAAGATGTGAAAAGAGAGAGAGCAGACGGGGGACAAAAAAAAATTGATAGGTTGCTGAGAACGTTTCGAAAAAATGTTTTCTCGTCCTCCTGTATTTGTGATTTACTTTTTTCCTTTCCTTTACCATCAAGATGTCAGAGTGGGATTTTAGGAAATCTGGCAGTTCTGCAATACAAGTTAAAGTAACAAAATTTTGATAATAATCAATTATTATACTGGATGTGTTATGGTAGTGATAATCTGATAACGGTATGTATATTATGCTCATTTATCATGTTGGGAAAAGTGGCTAAATGAATCAGACCGAAATTATGGCGAATTATTTTATTATCAGTAGCAATCGATCATGAAGGAACATTACCAGATAGGGCACAATATTGAATAATGTATACGTTACCATAATTGGGCCTAACAGGTATAGAATGTTTCGTATCAGAAAGTATCCCACTGGGAATTGGATAAGATTGATACAAGATTGATTTTAGGTTGTATACCTATTGGACGACTTTGAAAAAAGGCTTAAATTAATAAAAAATATCACGAAAAAAATCTTTTGCTAGTAGGAAATCCGTTCGTGAATAATTTTGCATTAAAATTTGTATTTTGTTGAAGTTTTGTTTCGTAAACTTGGGAAATGGGAAAAAGTTGGAGAAAGTATCGAAGAAAGGGATGACATAAAATCTGACATTTTGAAAAATGTTCATATCAACAGATTTTGTTGGAATATTATGAATTAGTTAACGCTGTCCTCGTTTTTTTCATCCTCTTTACTTTGTCATATTTGTTTTTTTTTATAGAAAAATATTTCTGACACTTTTTCATTTTTTTTCCGTTTCCGTTTCTGTAAATATTCTGTCAGATGAGTTCGATTTTGGAAAACACTTTGGCAGAAATTGTTTACGGCTTCTTTTATTTCTTATATGTTTTCAGTATTTTTCTCATATAGAAGTACCTATATTTAATTAAAATTGAAATCAAAGTTGGCCTTGAAAGATAAGCGGTAATTTTTCACTATTTACGAACAAAACGGGGAAAAGTCGAAAATAAATGAGAAAAGTTTAAAGAGCATTAGAGAGTAATAAAAAATTGGACATTCTCTTAAGAATTAAAAACCATGCATCTTCCACTCCGAACCATTAAAGTTCTTTTATAAATATTGTAAAACTAAAAACTGCTGAATAGATTTTCATTAATCAAACAATGCTTTTTCCTAATTGCCAATTTGTTTTGTATGTTACCGTTTATTATTTAGAAACAAACAAGAAAAATGTAAACTAAGGTAATTGATGTTTTTTGTATAAATTGAAGAGGAAAAAAAAATAACGAAATTGCCACCAAATATGAAAATCAATTATAGATATGTCTGTTCTTGTATTTATATGTCATTCATGAAAAAGATATGTTTGTTCATCCGTATTCTATTGGCATTTATTATTTATTAAATGCCGTATTTACGTTGAATATTTGATGCGGAAGAATTCGATAAGACAGTTTCCCTAAAGGGGAGTTTCGAGTGCACATGCAAGTTATACATACAGCTATATTCAAATAAAAGTGCGGTCTTGAGGAGCACGAGACCAAAAAGAATGACAGATATTGACAATTTCTGATACATGAATCGAAATGCGATAAAAGCACGACGAGTTCCCTACTTCAAATGTTCTGAATGGTAGCAAACCATACCAGTGGAAAACGATAGGACGGGAATCGTATTTCTTATATTGCTTCGATCCATGTATCAGAGACTGCTAATATTTCTTCTGTTCTCGTGCTTCTCAAGACCCCACTTTTATATGGATATACCGGTACATGTATGTGTGTATGTAATATATCTTGATCTCCCGTTGCAGTATTCAACGATAATCACATGATAAAGTACCTTATACAAGCTAAAGCTAAACTAATTTATAATCTGAAATAGTAGGTACTACTAAATATGTATGAGGGTTGTGTGTTTTTGACGAAAAATTACCATTATGAAAATAATGAAGCTTTCATTAGGGTAGTTTGTTTCAAAAGTTGAGTTTTCGAGTAGTAGCAAATGAAATATTAATATTCGGCTGGTGGTTTTTGCTCTTTCTCGTTTTTGTTTATTCATCCGTATACGATCCTTGTTCAGATCATGTCAAAATCTCGATTGTATTGTACATTTACCATTTAATTTTTTTTTTGTTATTATTGTAGCGTTAGGTGTGTTTTTTAATTAAATTACAAAATTGTCCAATTTATAAAATTCAATTTTAACAGTCCCTTTCGATAAATATTCATCACGATACTAATCTGTACACTTTTTCTTCAGCTGTATACAAATTAAAAGTAATTCCATTTTCAGGATTTTTATTAATTCTTATCATTTGTTCTTTTCGTCTCTAACGAAATTTAAAATTCAATTAGTTTTACCAAAAAAAAAATTTCGAATTAAAAAAAAATTAAAAGAAATTCAATTTTCTTCGTATTATAATAAAATATTTTCTTGCTATTCTTCGGAAAATAATAAAAAAAAAATCAAACATCACTATTGACATAAAATGTATGTTTGAGGTTGAAAATTTTCGTTTCATTCCGAATATATTTGAACTTTGCGAGGCAATTTCTTACTTTCGTCTCTCTTCTCTTTCATTTTGTACTTTCTATCTCTACCTGTTTCAATTTATTGTCGCTTTTCCTTTCTGCGTTTCTTGTATATTTCGATTCTTCACAATATATATCGGTATGAGAGAATGTCAAGTCAATTTCTTATAAAATATGGAGAGTTTATTTAATAAAACGAGAACAAAGTTGCCGAGATCATTCTTGGTGAATTGATTTTGCACCTTGTTCCTTTTAGTTTCAAGCTTTAAAACCAACGAAAATTGCAAAAGGAACGGAAGAACGGATGCTTATGCTTATGTATCGATTCAATCACACGACAAGGATTTTGTATTTTGTATAAAAAAAACAACAACTGTATACATTTTTTATATCTATATCCATGTACATAATATATGGATATAAATAGATTTTAAAACCCACTTGGCATTCCCTGTTTCCCTGTTAAATTAGCAATCTGTCAATAAAAGATTTGTTTGGTTTGATCAATTGAAAAAGGTATATTTTTCTCTATCAACTTCACAGGTAGTTTTTCCAACCGAATTCGTATATATATAGACGAAAGTTTAATTTAATCGAAATTCCCTGTTTGTTCGATTTTTCCAGGTGTAATAGGATAAATTGGAATAAAGGAGCTGTTAAAAGTTTCGTAGTAATTGAAGGTATTTTAAGTTGAAATTGTATAGTTTGAGTGATAAGAATTCGAAACATTGCTGAACATAAATCGATTAAATCGAAATCTTTCATTGACTTATTTGGTCTCGACCAGTTTCGCAACCATCATCCGTTGACAGTGAAATCGGTTGTTCGTTACAAAAAAAAGCCACTTATTTCAATAAATTACATAGTCGCATATAAAAAAGACAAATATTAGCGCAATCAGAAATTTCAACAATTTGACGATAGAACAAAATTGAATTGTTGATTTTATCTAATTCTAAATCCAATTACTTTCAAACTTAATAACAATAATATTAAGTTAGATTGTTGAGTAGTTGGTGATCTGGAGAAATGAAACAGAATTCGAATGTCTGACAAGTTTCCACTACGAATTTTATCCTGATTAATGGCCGTTTCTATACCCACCCAAATGCATACTGCAGTTCACGTATACCGATTTATATGGAACATTTTGTTACTGTAATACTTTGTGTATGTGTAGTGAGTGCATCAGCTTTTGAGTGTTGATGCAATTTCACAAAGATGACGTTATGGTGGCGGCAGTGGGTATTATAGTATTTGGATGATTTCACAATAATAATAACAGAGAACTGAATCAGAATGCATTTGAAAAACTGCACCAGATTGACAAGCTACCATAAATTCGACTTTTTGTTTTCATTATAATGTTACCACTCTAATAATTTTGATATTCGATAAGAACGAATGGAATAATTTTTTATTACATTTTGCTTTTAAAATGCCCGAAATAAAACAACCGATATGGGAGTGAAATTCAATAACAGTAAAACAGACAAAAGTAATATAGAGAAGATTAGGAGAAGATCAATGAGGAAGCTGTCTCCAAGGTGTACTTGTATGATATTTAGATAAATAAAGATGGTTTTGCAACAAATTCGGGTTTATCAAGAGCTTTTATCATTGGCTTTGAATATGAACAACTGAAAGAATGAAAGTATCTTAAGTGGAACACAGTTAACACGAAACTCGGGGGGACTCTGAAAAATTTTTGAGAAGACTATTGGAAAATCATGATACAGGGTATAATTGCAATCCTTTACAATATTCAAACCTCATTATCCCCATGAGACTAGACTACAATAGAGGCATTTTGAGCGGCCAAAGAGAGAAAATTTCTTGGCCAAAATGATACGATTAATTACTTTTCATTAATTTAATTAACGATTAAATGTTTCTGTATGGTTCGGAGCAGTATTCTATTTGTAGGAAATAGAGTAACTTTTTCAAAGGCCAACAGAAATAAAGCGAGGACATAAAAAACGTCGTTTAAATTTTTGACTTCCACGTTCTTTATCCATTAAATAAAAAAAAAAACTGCCTTTTTCCAACGTTTACTCTGGTGATTTGTTTTAGAATTGTATTGGAAGAATCAATTGTTATCACCTGCTGTAACTTTCTTTAACAACTTTTGTCAGTCCTTGTGAGTTTCGAGTCTTTAAAACTCCTACGTAATCGATTGTAGAATGAATTTTTTTTGCCAAAAAGGTCTACAAAATTTCCTAGTTATTCTCTGTAATAATGTCACGAATATTCATATACCTGTGTATGTACAAACACAACTAATCACGATTCGTGTCTCGTATATATCGTCCGTTGACGATAATATCAAGTCCCCTAAACTTTGACTAAAGTCATAAATAATATCCATAAAGTTCTCAAGACTTCTAATTAGTATAGTCGAACCCTCTCTACAATGTTGTACGAATATTTATAGTCTCTTATTCTTCGTCAACTTTTGATGGAAAAATTTGATATATTCATGTCATTGTACTCGTTTAGATGTTAAAGTTTTCCCTCCTTCTTCACTTTTTTTTTGCTCTATAGCGAACTTTTAAGTCGGCAAGAGAAGCTTAATGCCCCAATCGTCGCAGTGCTGCTGCTGCTCCTGCTGCTGATGCTTTAGCCAGTGCCCCAAGGGACGCGACTCAATGCAACTAATTTATCTTGGTGCAGGTGGAGAGGTGGTCGTTAGGGGCCAGTAGAAGTTGAGAGTTGAAGGGAAAATAGCACTAAAATGTTTCACTTCAACGAGTGCATTATATGTACGTGTATGTGTGTGTGTGTATGTGCGAGAAATAAAGAAAAATGTCGGAAAACTGACAAAAACGAAAATTAAACTCAAAGTTGAATTAGGAAATAGATTAAAGCTATGAGAATCTCTGGATACAACCAGTTTTGAAAAGAGTTTTAATACTCTTAGCTTTTAACTATTGCAATATTAACTTTTATAGTTTTTCTCTCATTAATTTATTTTCCACTCGTGAGAACGAGATTATCATAAAATAACGCTATCTATTCTTCCATTATTTCGCTTTTGCTAATAAATTTTATTTCTTAATAAAAAAAATTTGATAAAGTTTCTGGATTTTTCATCGTCTTTCAAACTTTCCTGTGTTTTTTTTGTCTTTCTTTTTTTTGTAGTTTCAGTCATACTGATTACGATAGACATGAATTATTATCACGAATTTTTCCGCAAAATTCAAATCTCATATCTAGAGATACTCCATCCTGCAATTGGCTCAAATCCAACCCAACACGTTTCCTGATCTGTTTTAAAGTTGCATTTGTACTCTGCAGATACTCTGTATGTGTTAAAATGATACATTTTTGGTGCTGTAGTATACATATAGAAAATAAAAGAATAGGAGACGAGTGTGGTTTGTATTGCGCCTCGGTTACCGTAATGCGAAATCCGTTTTTAGAATTCTACGTTATATAAGGATAGGTCCGTTGCAAAAATTTTACGATCTGCCAGGCTGCGAGTACCTAACGATACTAAAACCAGAAGCACTAAAGGTATCCTGTAATTTGAGTTTTTATGTTCGTAACCAACCGCTATGCATAATATTAAATTTTATGTGTTCTTTAATTTTGAACGAGATCTCCATTCTCTATTATCCGACGACAACAAAGGACTCTTTATTGTGCGATCCCACACGTTTCTACTCATTAGAAACTCACTTCAAACTCCATATATTTTATAAAACAACGATCAGTAACTAGTATATGCAAGTAAATAAAATAAAGTAACGTACATATGAAGTTAATATAATTAATTATCGATATAATGGAAATTTAATTCGCTTAATGTACTAATAGATCACAACCATTATTATGATTTGAATGATAATTAGTTAATCAGTTATATTAACTTCCTAAAGATAGGTGGAATCAGATTGGAGGGATTTGCATTTAGTTAGAGTTGCGCTAGTGGTTGAGTTGAATTACAACATAAATCGGTCGGAACAGTCGGTTTAATCCACTCTGATAGATGTTGATCCACAATAACTGTCTGTTCTTAAATATCGTCGAGTGCCCTTATTGCATATATCTACATACACTTGTTCTACACCTTAACAATGTGATAATATTGTTATAGGTAATGTTTCCTGTGCTTTACAGTCAATTAAAGGAAACGCAGTTCTTTTCGTAGTCTCTTTTTACTTAATTATTGTATTGTCGTCGTCTTCTGTTAGAAAAATCATTCGAATGTTTGCTGTCACAAACTCCATGGTGCCTTAGATAACAAAGGAATCACAAGTAACGTTCTGTGTTAATGATTTTCCATTTTTAAAATCTATCTAAAGAGAAAATGTTTGCTTTCATTTCAAACCTACTTCTGTCTCTGCTTGAAAGGGCAAAAGGAATAAGGAGGCGTCCCCAAAAGTGTATTTT
>JAZBHA010000116.1:88862-102829 GCA_037464855.1 Iselma pallidipennis | reverse complement strand
GATAAACAAATTTACATTGCAGGTCTTCAACAACTACCAACTAATTTACAACATACACAATTCAGTGTGTTTGTTATGCACTTATAAGCTCATCAACCCTGCAGGAACATGTTAGGCGTTGGCCTCCAAGAGAAAATTACGTTCTCGCTCCTATAAGAGATCGTTTAGGGTAGCCTGAGGGTGTGCAGTTACATGTCTAAGTCCTACGAGGTCACACAACAACTAAACAAACACATCTTGTTTTGTCTTCGTTGTTATTACATGCAACTTTAAGTGGGTATAGTATGGTGTCTTTACTTGCCAACAAGTCAATACAACCGTAAAAGAGAAGAAGAGTTGGCAGTGTTGTGTGAGGGAATTCTATTAAAACTCAGAACGAAAATTTGTCAGAGACATAATAGAAGGTCAATTCGTATCGTTAAGGGCTGAAGGGTCAGTACAAGATTGAAATGTAAGAGACATTCTTGTGGCGCGCATCCACCAAAATTTCACTGTATTATAAAATATGCAAATCATCGAAATAATTTTCTATTAAAAAAGAATGCAGATCAAAATCCAATTATCCGACGTATATATAATATTGAGCGAGTAAAAAATGGAAGACCGCAAAGTTATTTTCATGTGATCGAGATTTGGGGACGGTAGCTGGGATTTGAAAGATTTTATGTCGCATTATTTCTTGTCAGCTCAAGGCTATCTAGGGAATAACGTTTGATGAAATAAATCTTTTTTCTGCTATATTTATATTCCGAAAAAAAATCGTATATATGTGTATATAGATATTAAAAGTGAAATTTATTAAAACATCCCCTCTTGTATTTAATATTTTTTGTATAGAACGACTTGCCAACCTCACAAATTAATTTAAGCTGGCAGTTCTTTATACTTTCCCGCTCCTGCTTTTCTTTCATTTTATATGATTTTATTGGTGCTGATGAGGAGAAAAGAATCAGTCAACAGAGTAGTTCAAATGTTTACCTCGATGGAATAGTATCGATTTTCATGTTTTAACTGGTGTTTTATCGCCAAGCTTGACTTGAAAATTCACCAAAGTCGTTTTATGACTGTAACTATCATAGTGGACAGTACACGATTTTACAGACAATTAAGTCTTGACTTCTGCAGTTCCAAGAATTCAATTGAAATGTTGACAAATAATTCCCAAGACCAATATTTCATACTCTTGTGAAACTTTCCACAAAATAATCTCGTTCGTTCAGTTTTAGTTTTCTCGATCTATTAATATTAAGTTGTTTTTAATCGTAACAATAGAGTAAGGAAACAGAACAAAAAGCTGTCGTGAAACTCGTGCACGCACCCTCTCATCTAAAACAGTTTACGTATGTTATTATCAGACGTAATTAAAGTGATTTGTGGGCGTCGTGGCCAGGTGCAATTGTCCTCGAGCAGGATAACAGAAGGATATACACTAAAACTTGGTAGTGAAATACAGTCGCCCTATTCTATATAAGATCAACTATTCAACTTTAAAATCACAACACGTACTACTATGGACTGTTGTTGTTTCCGCTTAAACGGTGGCATTAGAAGCAGTATTTGTAAACTTTACTGATCAGATTTTAGGTGAAAGCAAGATTCATAAAGCTGATAAATTAATAATACCAGCCATTTATTTAAGATGGTATATAGAATTATTTACAGTGGAAAGGGCCAATTAAGACAACCTGCTTGAAGGACGACCTTATTTACGCTCAAATCCCTGTAACTATTATTATTCCATGTCACCCTTTCTCTCATCCTCTGTCTTTGTCTTTGTATTCATTTCGTTAGGGATATGGTGTGTATTCGAAAATTTGCGAAATACACAACCGAACTTCACAACAATGGGGAGGCAAGCAAAAACCAGGTGTGTTTCGTTGCAATGACATCAAAGGGGGGTAGAGGTTTGTTACAAAGCGAGAAATTTTCACTCCAGAGTTTGGCACATGAATAAAAAATGACTCTCTATCTGTCTCTCTCTCTCGCTCTCGTTTGCCTGTTCGCTTTCACTTTTTTCTGTTTATTTCGTTTTCCTGATTCTTGATTCTTGATTTCGTTCCTTCACTCTATCTCTTTTCACAATCATTGATTTTGATGGACAGATGCAATTTATGTCTTGTCCGGTTGAAAAACTTGAAGGTTGTTTACTAATGAAATGAGGAAAAAAACTCAGTTCAGTATCTGCTTATTCTGCCTCATTTGACACGTAGAATTTGTTTTTACCTGTTTTAGTGGAAAATATATAAACGAAAAAATCACAATATTAGAGGATTTCGATTTAATATTTGCTATTGTGATTTCTAGCTAGACATCATATCCATTCAACTGATTTTCAATCGAATAGTTCCAATATTATAGCTGCATTTCAATTTCTGGTTGTATTAATAACAACTGGCTTTATTAACGAAATATTTCCCAGTTATTAGATATTCAACAAAATCCTCTCTACTAAAATATCTATTTATTCATCCTGTATTATTCAGTTAAATGAAATGGAAATGTTTGATTTTCATCATTGGGATCTGATGTATACATTTGGGAAGATTTCATCTGACGACATGCATAATTATCTGACCATGTCGGTTGATTATTGCATACAAAACAGATCTTCTATATTGATGGTGGATTTTAGGCATGGAATGTTGGGGTTTTGATTAAAATTGACAAAGTAATAGTCTGTAAAACAATGTGTGTTTCTATATGAAATTGGATGCTGCCACCATCCTCTTTATCACCATCATCAAGAAAGATTAATTTGCGAATAATAATTATTTCAGCGGTTGGTTGCCCATAACGACAATGTAATTGAAACAATGACAGACTTTTCGTCACTTTGCTGCAGCATATTTTAAATATAGACGTCTGGAGTTATGGTTTGGAAATAAAATCGAGTTGAACTGTCTGGCTGGTTTTTAAAACTATACACTCAAATAATTCACTACTTACTGTACCACTCACAAACCCATAAATTACAAAACATTAAACTTTACTCGTAGAAAACTGTCCAAGTAATAATTGTAACTGTAGGCGTGTAATTGGCAGAAACTATATAAGGAACTTTCCTTAACCTATATCTTAGTATTTCGTGGAGTTGGTTGAGGTATTCCTTAAGGATTCTACAACGCACCAGTTACCGTGCTAATACTTTAAAGATTTACATCACTTGGTTTTAGGACCACGTTCACGTTTCCTGCTTAGCTCATAATTTATTTAAGAACTCTGGTTTTGCGTTGGTAAGTAAGATGGTGGGAGAGGATTTTACAGAATGACACACGGACAAATCGCAACAGATAAATGACAGAATAATAGCAAAAAAGGTAGACGTGTCAACGGATTTGATTTAATGAAATTTTGATGAGATTTTACAAGATAAAGTCCACCAGATTTTTAATGAATTAGTACTTCAACAGACTACTTTTCTCCAATCGTGACCAACATCAAGATCATTTATCAGATGTTTCAACCATTAAAGAGTGTATTGTATTGTTTAGCTACAGTTGACTGTGGTAAGCTTGCCTAGGGGAAAAAGAGGAAAAGGTTTTTAAAAATTGTGTATAATCCAGTATCTTTGAACTCTGCTAACTTGAATTCGTTAAGTTTGAATTGTTTTCTTTGTTTACGTTTTAGTATTTAACATTGGAAACCTCATTCGTATTCAAGACTTTAGAGACTAAATTCAGCTTGTCCTGAGATATTCCAAATAAACATGAGCGAGTGTGATGGAAGCGGATAAGAATATAGTATGGCCAATGGATCTGGCCTTAGAGTGTATGGCACCGTCTCCGGGGCACGACTGTACTGTTGGCCCGGATGAATAATGCATGTCAGACTAGATGTCCATTCATCGATCACGGGCCAATTCTTCTCCTGAAGAAATGTAGTTTACATGTCATAAATATTCGATAAGAGACTTTACCACATTCGCGCCGCGGCGGTACCGTTATGAACATTGAGCGAGGCGAAGAAGAAAAAAGAACGGGAAAGTGAGGCAGTGGGTGGCGAGAAAAAACTGTAGAACGAACTGAAAACTACCAGAAATATTGAGACATTTCTGTAAAAATGATGGTAATCGAGGTGTGCGTAAATATCAAATATTCCGGCCAGTTTTCAAATATATACAAAAGTATTGCCTAGGGAGCTACTAGTGAATGTCCGGTAGTAAATGTTAACAAAAGTGGTAACCTTTCTAAAGTTTATCCGTCAACTTGAATATCCGAGTAGAAACAATCCAGATATTATTAGTCTCTAGGGTACACCATTAAACCAAAAGTTTGATAAAATTATTGGCCAAATGCGAGCAACATTAGTCCCCTTTCTCTAAAAATATATATACGTATGTATACTTGTAGAGGAAAAGATGCCGAGTTTGCCTGATTTAAATTCACGAAATGCAGCCGTCGAGCCTCTAGAGGAACATATTGTGGCCTCACCTGTTGGGAACTCCCGACCGCATCTTTCACAGTTCCCACTTCAGCCGACACTTTCAATTTTTTCGAATTATTCTTTATAGAAGCGTGCGCGGTATAACATGAATGCAACGAGTGACGGGACGCCGACGACGTCGACGACTAGAATAGAGAAGAAGAACGACAGGAAAAAAAAACGGCGAGAACTTGGAGAGCTTTTGATGGAATCCTATGTGCGAAAGCGTGCCTTGTAGCTATTTCCACTTCACATAAAGGAAAGTTATCGTGTAATCCCTCTAGAGGCTGATTATACAAGTTTCGGCACATTTTCTAAGAAACACCTCGGACTTCGATGAAACATTAATGCCGAACTGATCGATTTTGAATTCAAATTAAGTCACACCGAACACCTACGTACATACACAACGTATACATCTCTAAACATTGTATGTAAATCCTCTGTCACTTGAATTGATCAAATGTGAGAAGATGTAACTAATTAAATCAATTTCAAAAGTAGACAAGACACAGAATTTCTAATTTGCCAACTTTCAACAAACACATCAAGTTGAATTTATTTAATGAACAATAGCACAACTGACGTGGACACCCTAGTGACTAATTTTCATTCATAAACTTAACAGAACAAGTTCAAGCATGTCTGAGCTTAAAAAGAAACCCCCTCTCCCCAAAAAAAAAGAAAGAACAAAGGGTGAATCTGTATCAGGTATTTAAAAATGTTGATATTCGTACACGAAACCTAGATAAGAAGCTTAAAACTTTTTACCAGTAGACATAAGAAGCAAGAAAAAGGAAAAGATTTAAGAGGTGTTTCTATAGCAGAACAGGATTTCGGTTATGTATTGTAGGCAATAATTAAAAGGATTTTTTCTTTTGGATTGCTATTTGACGATAGCATTTCCAATATGTGAGTATCGAAACTGGAATTGAATTACAATTCGTCATGATTATTACAATAACAACAATAATCAATTAAATAAAATTAATAGACCGATATATATTGAAAAATTATAAAATAATTATATCGAAATTGTTTGGAATTATTGAAACGCCCCCAACTAAAAACTTGTCGTTCCCCCTCTCATTTAAGAGCGTTTAAAGGAAATTTCAATACTACGTGATCACGTAAACGCTAGCAAGTTTGTACTTGGAATCAGATTATCAAGTGCTCATTTCACGTAAAGGTTGCTTAAATTTAACTTCTTATCTACTCTAAAGCACTAGTTGAATTTGAAGATAGTTCCTTTGATTTTGTTTGCATAGGCGAACATATTTGCGTATTATTTCTTTTATAAAATCCTCAATAGATCAAAAACTGTTTCAAAATGACAGTTATTTGTTCATAGATTTATACGAACAATAATATCGACGACAGAGAAATAACATTTAATGAACTTTTCCAATGATTTGTTGTCGAGGTAATAATTTTCAATATTGAACAATTTAAAGCAAACTAATCCAGTTTCTGTATATTGGCTCTTGTTCTTAAATTCTCCAAACATGTAACAGTAGTAATAACAAAATATGAAATAATCCGATAAATTCTGATATAAAATATTTGGTGCCTTTTTAAAAAATATATGGTCGGGTAATAAATGGAACAAATTGACCAATAATTGTCGGAAATGTTTCATATATCGGTTGAGGGTTATAGTCCCAGCAAAACCAGAACTATACGAAATTGGATTGGAACTGCAACATATCTTCTCATATTATCCATATAACAGGTTTTTATTGTACGGGTTTATTACTTGCCAACAATACACACACACACACACACTGAAATAGAAGAATAGAAATAGGCCAAGTGGTGTAATGGATCAATTAAGTTCTTTTACCAAAATTTAATGACCATCAAAATTTTACCAGTTCGAATGAAATCCTGAACCGATACCAAATTTTGTGATCATAGGAATTAGAGCAGAAGTGGAAGTGGAAAAAGACGACTGGAACAATAGTTTCGGTGAAAATAGATTTCAGTTTTCTTTCCTTCATGCTTTTCCTTCCTTCCTTCCTTGTTCTCCTTCTATTATATGAAAATAGTGACTCATTCTAAATATATCATTAAATCCAAGCGGAACGGTTTCGTGTCACGCTATTTCCATTATTATTTTTCCTCCGATTCTGAGCTGTTCTAGTGGAGTGTTAGCACGTCATTTTTTTCTGGGCAGGGTAAATGGTGACAATATACTCACTAACTAACACTTTTCATTATTTGTATCATAATTATGAGCATTGAATATACCTTTTCTTTACATCAAATTGTAAAGCAATCACGTATTGATCAGATTGTTTTCGTCAAAAAAACGGAGATTTTTCGGCAACAATATTATACTTAAAGTCAACAAAGCAGGACATTAATATTTATGCCATGTCATGGAACATTCGTTGGACCTCGGACACGAAAACCCCTGGATTTTTCATGAATATTACAAAAATGTTTTCCGTTTAAAAAAAGATTATTCAAATGTGATTCCCTTTTTTTCTAAGCCGTCTCACTATGTTCCTGTTGGATCGTACAAACATTTCAAAAGTGTTTATCTATATGATAAATATTTTTATAAAATTTGCTTATTTAGTATATTTTAGGTACCTATATACTTCGATATATGTATGGCGAACCAAAAGGTCAAATTTCGCCAGTATTCCAACATAGTGATGAAATACGAATAAATCAGTTGTTGTCTAGTTATCAAAGCACAACAAACCTTTATTCAATCCGGAATATACCATGTTCCGGTGTTATTATGTCTGGATTGACTGTTGCGTCAAGACTAGCTTCCTGACATGGTTATAGGTGCCGAAAAGATGTATTGCCTTAGAATCATTGGAAACTATAACTAGTCGAATATAATGGTTTTACTATCGTTGAATTAATTAGTATCACTACAATAGAATAGTCAAAACCGGTCTAATTTACAAGCCGGTTGATTTCCTGTTTTACGAACAATAGATGTGGTCTCTTTTCTTGATATTTACCGATTTTGATTGCAGATGTTGTAAGTGTGTCATCATTTTCATGCATATAATTTATTCTGAACAAGGTAGGTATATGTCCGTTTATTTGCTCTCTGTTAAAAGTAGTAGACAAACACGTTCGCCTCTCTCTGATCAAATCGATTCGAATGAGAGACTATGTAAACCGATTTAATTGCAGACCGACTCAAGCCAAGGGACTACTGTCAGCTTTGGTCCAATTAAAGGAAATTCTGTTTACTTGGGGCTGCCACTAATATTATACTCTCCCTCTTTATACAGAACGCAAACGAGACTTCCAATACTGTTTCCGAAAATCATCTCTCCAGCCACCAAAAAAAAAAAAAATAAATAAGAAAAAGTCCTCCAATTTAAATTCGACAAAGTATTAATAATTATCTCGCTCGAAAGTAATTTAGGAAAATTGGAAAAAAAACAAGAAAGGGAGAAACAAGCTTTATACACAACGTATTTAATGAGTGAAAAGCTTCCTTTTTTCATTGTGTCAGTGGAAACTTTTTAATTAAGATCACCATTACCACAGAATTAATCAGAGACATTGTTTGCTATTTTTGTGTAAATTGGAAAATTTCATGTTCACTGTTTGGAACAAACATTGTTGGCTTGACCGTCCGTCGTTTAACTCTCTGTCTCTGTTGTTACTGATAACTTAATCAATTCGCCCTCGGTTACGAGACCAGTATTTATCTGATTGTAGACGGACGAGAAAAAAGACGAGAAAACGGGGTCGGTTCGCATTAATTCCAACATGTTTTCCCATTTATTAGCATGATCTCGTCTACGTTTTCCCCCCCTCTCGCTTATAAGGGGGTGATTATTGCTTGAAATAAAGGGCAGTTTACGAAGTGATCATCATTAGTAATGAATTCATTGATTGATTTACAGCTAGTGGAGAAATTTCAATATTCTGTTAATGGTGGGTAATATTTTTTTTCGGGATTTCTATAAGGAACTTTCTGTTACTGTTCAAATCTTTATGCATAGGTTCGTTATTGGCAATCGTCAAGGCCCCGGTCTTTGTGTTCAATCCAATTACCTTAATCGCGAACCACTGTTGAATGGCGTCAATTAGGCGATGTCGCCACCGCAACTGTCGTCGCCGTCGTCGTCACGTGACACCATCCCCAATCTCTATACGCATTTATATAGACAGAGATAGATACTGTTCGCCCTCACCCTTTCAATTTGTCCTGTAATGCTTCACCACTATAACAAACAAGATAATCTCCGTCCATTATCAAGCGAACAATCGACACCCGGTGATAATGAGAAAGTTGGCCTACCATCATCAAAGCGAGCTGAAGCATCCAGATAACATTGGAGGTAACGTCATGTTGTCTAGATGGTATATTGGGGAATTGTTGTAATAGTTTGAAATTTTAAATGTTGCTAATTGGACATTGTACTAATTTTAGGGGAGGAAATTGTTAAAAATTTTCCTTCTACTGTAATCGTTAGGGTTTCTAATTTTTCTCCTTTTTGTACAGATAATTGAAGTTTTCGGACAATCATTATCGATGATTGTACACAGAAATCGGTTTGTCGATGTGGTTTAAATCCTACAACTCAGTTTGCATCGTTGAAATTCTCATCAAAATAACTGTATTGCATAAAAGCAATATTCTCTTTTATATCATGTCACTTTGTGGCTTAGTAACTGGTACGTTAACGAGTTTTATGAATAGAAATCAGTGACAGATTGCAAGTAGACGATACCTCTTTCAGTGAAAGCAATATTTTGAAAGAATATCATTAACAAAGCGCAAAAAAAAACAACACAGTCATCTAAATTAGCTTATCACAGACAGAGAAAAGGTCGAATTGAAGTAGGTTCACAAATGAAAAAAGTTTAATTTCGTTTTATTCTTTGTTTAATATTAAATATTCGGTCCCTTTTATGTAAATGTACATATTTTGTAATTTTATTGTTGTTCAATGTTTTTACATATTGTATAAAAATTGAAAAACAACAAGCATTTTTCATTTTTAATGAAATTTTAATTATTCTCTTTGTTCTTGGTTTTTATTTTCAACGATTGATAGGAGAAATTCTTATTCAAAAATTTCCCTATAGACATTAGTAATAGTATTTCTACAAATCTCTATTACTTCATAAGTCAATTTCAATTTTTATTATATTTTTTCCGAAATATAAATTTAAATTGTTACCAATTCCAATAAGAGAATGCTCCAAGTGCTAAATTCGGGCAAACGTGCAATAAATCGCCTTTGACATGATTCATGGGGAATCTCAAGATTTAATTTTTATATAGAGCAAGAGAGACAGAAAGAGACAGGATTTATTCCATCGTAGATTTTGAGTACTTATCTATCTGTCGCCTACGGGGGAGCAGAAACAACCTTCATCCATCAAAACTGATATCAATACGAACAACATTATTTTTTTCATTCAGTGAATTAGCTACAATTTGATTTAAATTAAAAATTATCGATGTGAATATTTCATACTTCAATAGAAACAGTGTTTGGTGGTTTTAACGACTAGGAAATAAAAAAAGCCCATTTCGTTGTACTTTCATTTTCTACCAGCATTGTGGCAATTTTTGTTTTAAATATAGAATGAACAGGAAACTGAAAGGCCCGTAAAAATTCCTGGCAGCAAGTGATTAAATTTGCGCGTGTTTTTCGTCTTGATACATTAATAAAACGTCTACCAGTAGGACCCTGTGATGGTGCTGGGTATCATAGTAGTAGTAGTAGTATGAGGTGGAGAGTGTGAGGTTGACGAGATGAAAACCCTAATATTAAAGGGCGTTTACTGGATGATAAGAGCCAGAAAGGTATTAATATTTTGAGAGGCAATTAAGTCGAAAAGTGCTCGTTGTCGTCGTTGTCGTCATCCACATCGCTGTCGTTTCTTTAAAGAAAATCCGACGAATCCTTTTTCTTTTTGCCGTTCGGTTTAATGTTTAAATGTTCACCATCAAGAGATTTCAAATATTCCAGCAAATTTTCTAAGGAATTATTTATTATTTGTATATCTCTAGAGAAATGTGTTGTAGTAGGAACAGGTAAATATTTAGAATGGAATATTTGTCTGTTACATTATACTTGAACAATCTCAAAATAAAATTAACCAGTAGTTTAACGATAAAGAAAAGATTCATATCAAATCAATTTCTCATTTGTGTGTTGCGTATACGTTTAAGGGAAGTAAACAAAGCTCGATGGAAATCCTGGTTTTTGGTAGTGAAAAACAAACACATCCCTTGTGCTATTATCAACAAAACTTCGTCCCGAATAATGGCTTGAAATCACTTATTCCTTATTCGGTATTTATTTAATAGTCGCTGAGCGATTTATTTACTTCCAACTTTTGTTAAGATAAAAACAGAATTTATTTTGTTTTGTATTTTTTGTGTTCAAATCGAATTAATCAATGTAAAATAAATGAACGAAATTCTGCGTGTTTTTTTGTCCTGTTTTCTTTTTCCGTTTATTTCTCGAAAAATTGTTAAGACGAAAGGTTGTTGTTATTGATGATCAATGTTAATGACAGTTGGTCGATTTTAGGGATGATGACAGGGAATCATGTATATCGACCGGAGGCTAAAAGGTCGTCTTTAACTAACATCATAAACAGGTCCTTAGATTGTGTTTTGTTATGTTATTTAGTAACAAATAACAAAACTTCGGACAACTATAAAACCCATCAACTTTACTAAATAGTTTACTATTGTAATTACTTTTAATAGTAATCAGTTGATAAACAACTCTAATAATATGTCTAGTCATTTCAGTATCTTTGATTAGGGTAGCTTGAAATTGTTTGTGAAACTTACTATTTAGTAAGCTTGTGTTCATTCCATTGAGAATATTCAAAAAAGTAGTTCCACCAAGATATTTACAACTAGGTTGAGTTATTCCGGAGGAATCATTTTGATATTCCATCACAATTTATAAGAGAAGATATGAAAACTTGAAATTCCGTAGAGTATATTATTAGCTATTGATTAATACAACAATTTCGCAGGAAAGTTTTTGCCAGCGATAATACCAGATCCCAATAAAAAAAGAAAGGGCAAAGGGGCTCAATATTAAATAGGTTATTTGGGTAATTGTAGATCTAACAATAAGCGAATTTTCAGGTCCACCAGTATCTATTTTTCGCTCATAGCTACAGAATATATTTATATACAAAACATTTTAGGGTGAGTGAACAAGTCGACAAGCTTTCAAACTTTATATATGTGAAAATAACGAAATACAAAAATAAACATTCCAGCTATCGAATCTATGTAGAAGGAAATTGAATATGCTTCGACAATCTCTAGGGATACTCTCACATTTTTCTCTTCTCCATCCTCTTTTTGGAACGTATAATAGCTTACTACTATTCATATCTTTGACATAATCTCTTATAATATGATTGACCGTAGTAGTTCAATATCGAAAATCCGGAAAAGGTGGTCAGTATATTATCAGGAGCTAAGAATATTCTATAGCAGTGGTTTTTAATCTTCAAATAGCATTTGTTGCCGCACTAATATGCATGAAATAATTAAAAGTTTATAACATTTTTTTCAAGCCATCGTGGATCTCCCGAGGGTTCGCGGACCAAATTATTATTTGTCGTATGATTTATAGTTTGGCAAATAGTATGTAAATATTGTTATATTTCATTATACAGATATAAATATGCATAATATGAAAACTAGAAATACTATATATGTATACAAAAGCTCCCATGAATATTATTCAGACTGCTGTATTAAATAAAGATAAATGGTGTAGCTGATTAAATGAACAGAAAAACTTGTTACCGAAAGGAGGAAAAAATTAAGCTATACACACCAGAACAGAGTGTCAGAGTTTATATTTTGAAATAAACAAGAAATTTATGATGGCTTAATCAAGTTTTGAGATTAAAGTCAAGTAACAAGTATACAGTGATTGGTTTAATAATAAGTTATATGGAAAAATAAATAAATCAATCTCAAAGGAAACATGGAAAGAGGGAAACAATTTACCAAAAAACAAATAAAAACATGAAAATTATTGTAGACAAAAATATCATTTATTATTTTCCATTAGTTTTAAATATTGTATACGCTTCTGCTAATGGAGTTTTGCTAGAGGGCTTTATTAGGAAACATTATTATGTCTGTGAGCCGCTCAAATGTGTTTTCTTTTATATATATATATACCTATATTTCATGGAAATCTATATTGTCGGACTAATTAATGTTTTTATTAAAAAAAGTTCTTCTTTTGTAAATTTTCAAATTCTAATTGTTAGTGTAACAATAAAAACGAAATAATTAAAAAAAATCAGAATTAAAAGTAGAATGATCAAACTTCTTTGGTATACACGAGAGCTTCATTAATCCGAGCTAATAAATACATGGGCGAACTCGGAGTATGGAGGTTTTAGGATTACACAGTTTTCAAAATAATAATTGCTTGATCTTCCAATTGGCATTATCTTGTGCTTATTCTTGCACAAATATCTTTCGACCGCAAGACAGTATTCTGAACATTCTGCATTTTTTATAAGAAATTATCCTACCCTGACCACGTGTACATTTTCAGATTTGTCCTGTAAATTTCACAAATTTCCAAGATCAAAGATATCCGCACTTTATAGTTGTAATTGTTCATTTAATATTATTGCTTGGATTTGTGGTAAATGCTCAGTAAATTTATGCAATTCAATAAATTGATTATCCGACTAATTCTAACATGACAAGCTGTTGACATAATGCAGTTGAGATGCAACTTTAATAAAGATTAGTTCCACACAAAACCCCAACTAGTACTATCCGTTTTCTTGGATAGCTGGATCTTCAACTGTTTAAACTTTTATCAATCAAAGTATAATAATAAAAGAATGAGTTGTTGGAAAAAGTTTCAACAGAGACGTCGTTTCAAATCTTTTGATAAAATGAACCAATACTGTCCCCAATTCAAAATTAATTGATATCACAATTGACTGGACAATAATTAGAGTTAGCACTTAAAATTGAATTGCATTGATGGCATGGAAATTTTCCGTTAAATCAGTTAATTCAGGGAAAATAATGGAGGCGTTTTTTTTTTTTTTGAAAAAACCACAACAACAACAAGGCAAAACCAAAATCGGTTGGATGGAGTCATTGTCAATATGTTACTGGCAAGTGCATGTCAGATATATCAATTTGAGGTAGACGAATAAAGTTTTGACAGGTCGATATGTGAGCTATTCCTTCAAATCGACCAAACTGTTCAATATATCATCAAAGAGAGTGAAAAAGATGGAAAAAATATATATATACCACAACCACTGCGGTCGTACAACGATTGCTTCAAAAGAACTAAACAATATTTCATGTTTACCGACTAAATTGCCACAATTTTTCAATATAGTTTTGGGTGTAGATCAAAGAAGTAATAAATATAAAAATTCAACCTTAGTCTGTATCAACGAAATCAAAAACACATTCTCTATAAAATTCGTTATAATGTTGCGTTCAAAAGAAACCCTTTTTTATTCTTTTAAGTTTATCTTTTAAGTTAATTGTACGAAATTCTGTACCGGTATGC
>JAZBHA010000116.1:55037-85902 GCA_037464855.1 Iselma pallidipennis | reverse complement strand
CGCTTTCTAAAAAATTATTTATTTGTGTATCAATTGAATGATCAAAGTTTTCAATAAATGAGGATAATAATTTGTCAAAAAACCAAACATTACGAAAGTGATGTTTCTTATTTGTATTCTGAAATTATAATGAATCAAATGCAATCGACTACGCTTTGCTTTTTGTTCAAAGGTAAAAGTCTCAAAGGTGACACTCATTTGGGCCACGGAATATGAAACATCTTGTACGACTTCACACACTCCCATTGACTTAATTGGAAAGGAGAAGATCGAAACTTTTTGCCCAGAATGTCGTTAAGTCTATTTTTATAGACCTTGTTTTTGTGCACTGTCCCTAATCAAAAAAAATAAATGCAATAATTTTTTACCATTATTAAGTCTCTAGTATCGTTTAATTTGTTCGTGTAATAAATTAACTAGTTCATATTAAGCCAAAACATGGGGAACGTGTGGATGAAAAAAGCGAAGAAATAATTAAACATATGTCTGAATTTCACTAACCATGAAACTGGATTTTGAAAATGCTGATTATAGGAGAAATATTATTAGATTGCTAGTAAATGAATAAAATACCGTTAAAAATTAATTTCATCCATTTAAATCTAACGTAAATTGGTCCGATTCGAATTTCTCTCGTATAGAGAATTCACCGAAAACGAAACTGTGTGTTACCTTTCTCTTTTAATAACAATGCCTGTTGTATTTTATATAATAAATCGTCAGTAATTACGTCGTTGGTAACGATTATAAATCTAATACTAACACATACCTATTTTATATATACATCTACAGAACGATAGAATGAATAAGAGAATGTTCCGGGTCTGGCACATTTCATGATTAGATGAGAAGGGACAGAGAGAACTACGGTCCGCCTGGCTGTATTGTTTCCCACGAATCACCGGCTAATTGTTACGTACACACTACGCATACATCTTTGAAGGATATTAACGAAAACGTAAAGGGTTTGTAGGGTGAAGATTCTCAACTCAGGGGTGGTATGGGTGTGTTTACATTTCTCGATAGGGTTAGCATACAAATTTTTGTTTTGTCAAATTAATTATTCAATTCAAAACACTTACATTTAGATACAATTTAAACGAAATAAAAATAGAAACGGGAATATTCGTTTATAATAAAAACGATTTTATGATTGGAACAATTCTTTGTGTTCATATACAAGTAGAGTGTAATTCCCAAGTTTCAAGAATTTATTTCGCCCGTCTTGCAATTTAAACAGAAATCCCCTTATAAACTGGGGAATTTGCGAACAAATTTTTCATTGCATTTCTAAAGATTGCGATAAAAAATTTAATATAGAAATGCCTATAAAAGCACAAACACAATCAATAAATTTCAATTTCTCTGTATAAATAGAATCAACTAGAACAACGACAATACTAAAAACAGAATAGTGCTTTTCTTGATTCAATCGTCTTTTTACACTGATTGCAGTCTCTTGTAGCTATTTATAAAAGTTAATTAGAATGTCATATGCAGGTAGGATGCATGGCAGGGTGCCATTAATAATTAACAAATATTATTAAATACAGCATTTGCGTGAAACCTTGGTGGTTTCTGTCTTAAAATAAATTCAATCTAAAATTGGAAAATTCAATAGGTACACATTTATATAAGAGCATATAAATGACGTATGGCATTAAATAAGTATTCCTGTCTCCTCCCTAAACTATATCCTGAATTCCTCAAGGAATCACCAACAGTACTGCAGGATCAGCTTACACAACTAGGTCACTAGAAAATCTGCGATAATGTGCCAGCTAACTTTCCACAATATTGATTAAGGACTCTCCTAGTTTTTCTTCACAATGTATTCGTATATTTCTGGATCAATAAGAAATTTATATTCTCTTTTAGCAATTTTTCGTTTTCCTGTTGTTGAAGTTTGATTTTCTTTTTTTTTTAATTTACTTTCTACAAGAGTTACATTTCCTCCTACCAGTTCACCAGATGTACATACATATGGGTACACATACATTTCGTTGAGTCTAGAGCTTAATTTCCGGTAGAATTCTGATAAAACGTGATCATCTCTGACACATGATGGGGCAAAAAAAAAGAATAGAAAAAATGAGAAAGACGGAGAGAAATTCTATCACATATTTTTCTCCACAAACCTGGAAATAATTTCAACTTGTTTTAGGTATTTTGACAGGAATCGATTTTCGTACATATAACTCTTCAAAAACTTGAAAATTATTTTCTTTCGGAAAGAAAAAAAACTTGGAAAAGTTCCTGTCGAAGCAGGTTAAGGTGTGGCAATTGACAAAAAAAAACAGGCCACAATCCATACACTTACAAATAAAACCGTGTTGTGTTTGGCGGCTTTAAACTTACCCAATTGATACTAATAGTGTGATACGTTCATTTTTTTTGCGTTAGATCCATTCGAATCACAACTTGAACTTGTCTCATTATTGTTGCAACTTTATAGATTTATCAAGTCCTCTTCAGACTAGTTATAAACTAACTGATGGTTTGTTGGCTAGAATAGCGAAATACAAAACTTTGTAACTAGTGTTGTTTTTTCCTTTTTGACGTATTGTTTGTTTTGAGACAATTTCCACAATATCTTTCCACAGTCAACCAGTAAGTAGCAATTTTATTTTTCCATTTCTTAGAGAAACGGTATTATATATTGATGATGTTAGTTCCGTAAAGAGAAACCAACTTTAGAGCCGGAAAATCATTAACCGAACTATTCAATCTAGTAATGAATAAGCACTATGATCGATAGAGTTTCGCTTCAATTATTTTCAAAGAACAGATGTCAATATAATCATTATTGTATCTAGATTTCACGTAATCTCATACTTATCGACTATACTACTACGTTTGACGGTGGTTTTCTTCCGCCTGTTCTACTATAAGAATAGTACGTGCTCCATCAACAATACCTCAAACAAACAAAAATATTGACGATATCTTTTTCGATATTTGATGTTTGTCTCTTATTTTGCTCCATCAATTTTTACGTTATATATTTTTTTTGCTGCTTCTTGCTGTGGATATTATATTGTAATTGATGTGGCAGATGTTGGGAGCACGTAAACGGCCCCGGTAAAGACGTGACTGGGATTGGGTTTAGGAAAGCCTCTTTCGCAAATTATTCAAGTCTAAGACTTGACACATTGAAGGTCGTGAAGATGTTACATTTTTAATTGATTATAAGAAGATCACAGGGCGACGACGAGCTCAAAAACCATCCAAGTGTCACTTGAAATGAAAATAATTTGACACTTGCCAAGTTGAAATACATAATATTAAGCAAGTTTTATTTTTAGGAAAATTTAAAAATTCAATCCATCAAGTTTTTTTCTATGAAATTAAATTTTAAATTTAGTTAGTTTTTCATATTTGAGAGGTTTTTTCTATCGGAAAAGAGCCGAAGAAACGATAAGAATTTTGACGAGTGACTAGAGCTCGCCCGGCGCATCCACCATTTTTGAATTCCAACAAAATCCATAACCCATAATATTGTAATTGAAAATCGATTAAAATAAAATGTGAGTGTCGTAATTGGTAATCATATAAAGGCAGAGAACGGTTAACATATGCTCTCAACAATAGAGAATCAGTTAGCGTTGCAATGCGGCTATAATCTAATTTGTGTCTCTCTGTCTTTGTGTGTCTCTTGTTCAGCTTCGCCCGATATAAATCAAGACACTGTGTGTTGAAATCGTTTAACCCACACCTGTACCACACTGTTGGGGATTATGAGTACTTTAAACTTAAACTGTCTGTATGTATGTACATCTGTAGGAACCCCCCAAATAATAATAATTATGCATTATGCATTATCAGCTCTACCACAATTACTAAACACTTGTTATATTTACTATTAGTCTAAACGTTTATATGTTAAGCAGATTTTCGTAAACTGGAAGTTTTCGTCTCGCTAATATTTTAGAAAATACAATCTCATTTTCTGACACAAGAGCTACAATTGTTTTGAAATTTAATAATAACAGTTATAATGTTTATGACATGTTTTATAATACAAAACAAATATACAGAGTTTCTATTTTTGTATATTTAATTTAAAATTTGATAAAAAAAATACAGTACCACCAATATAACCAGAAGTCAACTAAAATTATTATCATCCATCAACTATCCCATTTCAAATAATTATTCAGAACTATATCAGTAACATAATATCAACTTGATTTGAGATTAAATCCTGAATTACGTGATCTAAATAACATTGAAATCGTATCGTGCATACATTTCTATTTATGCTGTATAATGCAAATAGTGCAATACATAATTTAGTTTTGGTCAAACACAATGCATACGAATAAACTATACGACAATCGATCCATTTCGCTATAAATATATCACGTTAAATTGAAATTTTACCCTGAAACAAAAAACGAATTTTTCCTCTTGTTATCGTTTTTATTCTGTAGTCGTGTTTATTATTATGTAGAGACCTAGTACTTAAAGAATTGTCACTTGAAGCACGAATTTGATTATAGAAAGCGCTGAATATTATATGAAACGATCAAGCAAAGCATCATTGACATTGAACACATCTCAAACAAGAAACTGGATAAATTTGTTTTAAAATGCAATTACAGTATAGTGGATATAAGGAGATAGCTGGAAGCGGCTTGCGTTGAATCGATCCAGGCTTCTTCATCTACTTCTTCATATATATATATATATATACAAATATTGTCATAAAGCATAAATTGATGAATTCTGGGCAACCATTAAGCTCGACAAAAATTCTTTAGACTGGTAGATTAAAAGAAAAAAAAAATGATATTTTCTAGAAGAGCAAAAGTTCAGGATACGAAAAAGTTTACTAATTATTAACGACGAGAAAAAGTTCAATAAACAGTAAGAATTTGCTAAATTTAGACTCATTCATTAGAATATTTTCATATTTAATTAAACATAACAGAAAAGATAAATAAATTAGAATGAAACTTTTTAGTTAAACACACAAAAAGAAGTTTTTCACTCTTTCCGAATTTCAAATGGTAGGTGTTATTCAATAATTGTTTATGAAACAAAAACAAAAACAAGGAGAAAAACTGTTGACTTTCATTTGACAAAATTTATGGTAGAGAAAGTAAAATAAGGCAATAATTCAACTGAATGAGAACAGACAGAAATATTACCAATTAAATAGACATCTACCAGATAAATCAAATACTGAAAGATTAAGTTAGGCTGAAAAGGTCGACAGAAAATATATGAAATAAATTGAAAGCAAATCAAAATTTGGTATAATTTTGTTTATCATTGAATATTATTCAATTTTTGAATTACAATTCGCAAACTATGAATCAACTGCAATAATTCAGGTAGAAATTGTTTTCTAAGGATTTGCAGGATAATGTAATGCGACAATGGAATCCGAACAATTTTCGTATTACACATTGTTTCAAAAGATTTATTGATCTCTTATATTCTTTGGTTAATATTGAAATGGATGCATTCACATACTGTTAAACTCCTTGTCTTTTATATAGTTTGTTCAGTTGTATATAATGTGTTTGTGTTATTGTGTGTTACTTAATATTTTAGATAGGGTTGGTGTATATAGGGGTGGTAACTTGTAAAACTTAAATTTGGGTCTATAACAAACTCCTGCAGGCTGTGATTGTAATTTGGTTGGGGTTGTTTTGTTTAAAACCACCAGACATGAATGTTATCGTCATTTACAACACTATAGTTATTCCTTCAATTTTGGATAATTGGTGAGACAGAGTTGTGAAAGGGATTTAATTCGACAATAACTTGACTGATTCAAGAATAAACTAACTTTTAAACGATTCACGGAATCTAAAGAACAAGGAAATAGAAGAGTGATTATTTTTTTGATCAGATGTGGATCAATAAATTGTCATAAGAGCATATTCAAGGAGAATATCCTGCCTTAAGCGTGTCAATATTTTCATAGACATCACCCCCATCCAGTTTGTCACTATGCCAACGACAAGTTAGCTATTGTATCGATGGATATCAACACTATTCTAAATAGAAAATGAGACATCTATCAATCATCATATGCTATATTTAATATTAAAACTATGATATTTCCCATGTATAGGTCATCTATCGACACATCAATTTGTCATGAATGAGGGAGGAGCTATTCGAAATATCTCCAGAAAAGCACTTGGAATTCAGCATTCAATTGGAAAATAAAGCGACACCTGCGATCATTCGCCAAGTAAATTCAATAAAAAATAATTTGTACCAAAAATTGTGAATTTTATTTTTGCTTTAAATAGAATTTAAATTTCAACGTTCTGGTTTACTCCATCTCAAGAATGCTTTAATATCGTTGTGAATTTCAACTAAAAACGAAACAATCACAAGATAGCTCGTCAACATTTTCAAGAGAGATCAAAGCTTGAAATCTTAAAGGGTGTCTTGAATTAGTAAAAGAGGGGGAGTGAGAGATAGGGTGGCGTTGTGGGCAGATAAACGGCGTCCCGATGATGGTATTGTTCGTTATTCACTGTAAACGCGATTACAATACAGTCCTGATTACTTGTCGCGTATTTTTTTTGCTGTGTTACATTTATTTTCAATACAAGAATACAGCACAAAGATAGACATTATTGTCAATTCGTACACCATTAACAACTTATATATGTAGCTTTTTTCTTGTTCTTTCGTTGGAGTTAATAGAATGTCTTGTGTCGCCAGATGGTGTCCATTGATTAAGGTGTTTGGGGATTATTCAGTATGAAGCTATTAACTGAAAAGAGAATTAATTAATTTGGATTTTTCCAGGTCGTGACTTGCGAGCTTTTATCGATTATATGTCGGATAATAGAGACACTTATGTCTCGCGTTTTTATTTTTCTCTCTTTCGGTACTTATCTTTGAAAAATTTTATGCTATCATGATGATTTCGTTTTGTTTTATTTTTAATATCGTAGAAGAGATCGTTGCGATGGAGTGTTGCATATTTGCATGGAAAATTTATGATTTCACCACAAAGAACATAATAAAATTTAGCCACTTTTGAAATATTACTTAAAACCCATCAAGCATTCATAAAGGACAAATTAAATAAAGTAACACCAAAAGATATCTGGAGAATTTACATAGCTTTGACTGCACAAGTTGAAGATTACAAATCAACTGTAAAAAGCAATCTACCGGTTGATTATATTTAATTGAAATCAAATAACACAGAAAGTCTGATTTTCAACTAGTTTTTGTTGTTGTTGTAAAATTTATTACTAATCGGATCTTTAAAACGTTTTAATGAACATTTAAACTAAATATATATGGAAATTTCTCCCTAGTTAATAATTCACGTCGGCTGTTATATCCAGGAAACACACTAAAATTCCCTTTTCCTGGAAAAATCCCGTTAGTCCTTAATACCAGTCCCAATTTACAGACTAAGTACGGAACTGTGTCGTCTTATTCGATAGAAGGCTTCGTTAGACGCCCCCGTCCCCACGACGGGTTCTAGCAGGTTTACCTTATTAAGATTTGGTTTCAGGAGAATACCATTCTCTCAGTTGCTTCTGTCCTGATGACGGGCGGGGGGGTGTAGTGATAATAATGATGATGATCATGATGATGATGATGGTGGCGGTGGCAGTAGCAGGAGGGATAGAAATTTGATAAAGATGAAAAGAAAGAAAAAAAGAACACTAGGGAGCTTCGATTACAGGCTCGAGTTAATCTCTAGGATATTACCAACAAAACTCGGACAAGTCTATATAGTATACAAAACGCACGCACAAAAAAGAAAAAAATTAACTAACTCGAGAACTTGGATTGAGTTAATGAATTATAAATTCCAGCCGCCTGTCGGGCACTTCGAGGATTTATATCTATGAAGATAACTATGGTCTTTTTGGATAATTATCTGATGAAGACGAGATATTTACTTTAATCTAAAGCGTTTGTTTCACACTCCGTTTCTCTCTTGGTAATAGAATCGTTTCGAGTAAAAATAAAAATCAGGAGGGAAAAAAAGGACGAGAATTAGGCCACATTTCCAAGTATATACGTTGAGAATTTTAAACAAAACTTACAGACCGAAAATATGAAACAAGAATCAATAAGCATAAAACTGGAATAGTAGATGTCAGATATCATTTATTGGGAGTATATATGGAGACAGTATCAGGAAACTTTATTCCTTATTTCTTGTTCTATATACAACAATGTTTGTTTCCAGTTCTATAAAAATTCATCATGGCAAAACTTTAATTAATAATTCATTGACGACTCGACTCCAACAACTTCCTTGTTTTTATGTAAAATGTTAGCTTTGTTAGAAAACTTTCTGAATCTAGGACAATCATCTTACAACTAACTTAAAATAAGGGAAAGAAAAACTCATCAAGTTGAACCGCTGGCTATGTAAGATTACTCTACAATATTCTCTATTGTCACCACTATCTAATTTCCATTTCGTTCTCTATTCTTTCATATTATTGGAACGAAATCTTTCAATTCTTCCCCATAGACAGGAAATAAAAAACAGTTAAACAAAGATCATATTTATTTTCTAACAGAAGACCGAGAATTAATTCAGATCAAATAATGAGTATAGGGAGAGAGGAAAAACTAACGACAAATTGGTCGGAAATATACCACCACCTGGAGGAAGAGATAACGAGCTATCGGTTACAAAAGCCGTTGTCTAACAACGACAACAACATGTGAACAAAACGACAAATGTCATTTAAATGTTTAGAAGCAGGATTTCTTTGTTTATGCACAGAAAAAACGATATACCTATAGAACTAGAAACGAAATAATTTATCGATTTTGGTTTTGATGTTCTCACCAATTTTTGATTTAGTTAATGGTTGATTGGCTGGCTGTTAAAAGGGGTAATTTTTTTTTGGATGCGGGTAAGCCTCCGACGAAGTCGGACCATTAATTATAGCGTCTTTGTCGAAATTGTATTTTTTTTTTTAGATAGAATCATTTATCATTGAATGTCAGAAATACAGTTACAACATCTGAATAGGTGAATATTAGGATTTTTCGTTTGATCATTTAAATTAAGCAAAGAGGAGAAATTTCTGCAGTCGTTTGAAGTTAATAAATTTATTTCTCGTTTAAGATAAATAGTGAAGCAATTCCTGTCTCTGCATAAAATACAAAGTTTCATCAAATAATACCTGTATTCGACGACAAAATACCAAGAATAATCAACTCAGTAGTTAGTTGGGAATCCTTTCGTTTGCACATAATTCACTGTTTATTTTGTTTTAAAGGGACAGATGTGTGTTTCGTGTGAAGTAAAATTTTACTGTTCTGGAATTATTGGAGAGCTCTCTTTCAAACACAACAAAAGACGACGGAAATACTTCATTTTTAGCAAACAACTTCCAGAGATGACCATCTAAGATGTGCTATCAAAACTTGGAAAAACCAATTCTGGACTGACTTTCTACTATATGAGGTTCTTCCCCGTGTCTGTTATGTTGAAATATCGACAATTATCTTTAATTGTTCAGTCATAACTTTACAACTATTTTTATAGTTTTTACTTAACTATTAATAATTTCGAATGAACTACAAAACAAATCACAACAGACGTGTAATGATGAGGGTTTCGGGTTGAAATAGTTTATTTGCAATTAAGTATGCGGAAATGCAACAACAGAACAATAATTGCGTTATTAAGTTTATTGTATTGGTACAGATTGCATTTTCATTCCACTACATTATTAACCTGAATATCTATAAAAAATGTCTTTTATAACATTTGGAAACACTTGGAAAGTATCACTTCATAGATCGTACTTTTATGAAGGAAACTACAGGAAAATCAGTTATGATTTTCCTTACGATTCAATAATTTATTAAGTAATAACATATTGCTCTATTACTCTGGAAATTTTCATTGTCATTTTCATTTTGGAACAAGCAACGGTTTAAATTTTTAATTCACCCGCATGAAACGCCAAGGAAACGTCTATCTGGAATAGCATTTCGAAATGAATTTTTTAAATGTAGAAAATCACGAATGCTTGCATGACATTTGTTCAATTGTTGTTCCAGTTTTTTTCAGATTTTTTAGTCAGAGCATGAATTCAGTAAATAGTGGATCAATGAACACATCTATTCCATTGATTAGATATTAGAACTAATTAGAGCTTACGTATCTGTTACGGTCAAGTCCGTGACGATGGTAGTGTGGTTAATTCCTAGATCGTTTACAGCTTCATTTGATTGAAATTGAACTAAACTCGAACAGAAGACCATCGACATAGAAAATTTAATTACACATACAATACTGAGATTTCCTATATATTGTGAATATCCTTAATCATCAATTAAGTTCTACTCAACAATAATAAGAAACGAATGAAGAACATATAAAAGAAGGAGAATATACGAAAATAGCCATTTTATCAGAATTGTTGGCACTTATCCCAAACGGAACCTGATTACTGGTAGTTGGTAGGTAGAGGGACATAATGATACAACGATGCACATAGACACCCTTCATCCTCTCAGTCTCTACACTTATCTGGTTTTACTTTGTGGGACTTGTAATTTCCGGTGGTGGTGGTGGTCGTATATCCTCTCTTGCTGGCCGTATATACATATATATACACACCACCACCGCCACTGCCACCTAAGGCGTCTCCAAAAATCCGGGTCTTTAATCGAGAAAAAGAGAACGAACGACGCCAAGAAGCAAAGAAGGAATGAACGGTCAAGGACAGACGCATCCACCAAAAACACTAAAAGACAAGAGTACAGTTGATTGACCACAAATTGGCACAGCAGCTTCGAGAATTATATAAAAAATATAATAGAAATCTGTAAAAAAGAAAAGAAAAATTGTTACGATTATAGAACGAATTAGTTATGAATGTTGAACAGGAGCCAAATTTGGTGTTTATTCCATAAAACGTGAACGCTGAAGTTGTTTACTTGTGAATTCTTTTTCTGGTCGGTATTATTAAATATTGAAGTGAAAAGAAAATTTTCTGTGTCTCTGAAACTGATTAAAGTCAATGTTGATGATGTGATTTGAAAATGTGGAAAACAATTTCGCTTGTTTTAGATTTTTATGGAAATTGCGGTTGATTTTTTACAAACAAAGATTAATTGAAAACTGATCGAAATACGAACGACGGCAATCAGTTACACTAATTTATATGGAATTTTTGATCGTTTTTGCTAGCACAAAATTCGCCACCACCCATAATGCATAGGTTTTTTTTGCATTTCTCAAATAATATTTATTCTCTAACTATAGTTTGATGATTATAGCTGACAGAGTCGAACTTGTGGCTTTACTAATTGCATCCTCGATCTCATTAGTCTCATTGTGATGTGTCCACGAATAAACATGCCATATCCGTGCTTATTTAGCGACTTTGTACAATAATTCCATTGTAATTGTTGTATTTACCGTCATAGTGGAAAGTTATATATGTATATGCAGACATGTACATATACAGGAATTTTCCCAATCGCTAACCCCCGACACGCATCATTAGCGTGTTGCCATCATATCCGGAGCTAACAGGGCGCGCAAACTCCGGTTGCTACGTCCGGCAAGGATGCGTTTGTCACTGGCCATTTCTCATCCCCTTGTTCCTGAAAGCTATATACATACATACAATGAACTTATATATACAGGGTGTTAATTATAAAACTGTATATTCGGATGAATTCTATTTGATTGAAATAATCAAATTGATTTAAGATTTTATTTATTAAATCGAATTAAAAATGGAAAGGAATTATAATCGAATGCGATAATAGAATAGGGTGGTTCATATACATATTTACATTGAACACTCTGTATAAATAGAATTAATTCTTAGCATAAGAGGGGAGATGAAAATGTTCTGTCAATATAGAGACCGATTCAAGACGGTTTCCGGTCCCGTCGAGAATGGACGGAAAGACCGGAGGCGATTTCTGAAATGGTATGACGTCACGTATATACATCCAGAATAAGGGCTGAAACGGGAGAGAGAGATAGAGACTGGCACGCCTGCCAAATCTTGTTAATGAATTGATTTAGGATACAGTGAGAAAGATTGAGATATATCCAAAAGGATATCCGGCCAATTTTCGATTAACAACAATTTTTTTTTTTTGGCGGCTCGATCATCATGATGATAATAATAGTTAACTTGATATATACTTATTGAGTGAAATTACAATTATGTGAAAGAGATACAAGTAATTAATTTCCAAGTGAATTGCTGAATGAAATTAGGAAAAGGAAATAATAAGGAGAACTCGTTTAGTGGGAGGCTGCTAGCAATAAAATGAAACAATTAACGGAAGCAACTGGAATTAATAAAAACAAAGGATTTACTCGTGCCCTTACTGTTCTTTGTATGTAAAGACGAAATGAGATTGCTGAATAAAGAACAAGTTGTATAGAAAGTTTAACACCTGTTCTGTACTATTTTTTATTAAAAAACAAGCTGAAATTTTAATTAATCTTAGAGAAAATTGTGCAGCTCGTTATTGCAATTTGTCTTAATTAGTTTGTTTAGTTATTTTCGCTTAGATTATGTTTGTAGTAAAAAAAAACAGATGTAGTAACGAATTAATTAATAATAGCCTATGTCCCTTGTAATTAGTAACGTTACGTGCGTGAAACATTTTGTTAAAAAATAGCACAGAAAGTAAAATAATCAACGCATAAATTAACATACATTTAACAAAAATATAACAGTATAAGGATAAATAAATAGCAACATACAACATTTGTTAATCTAATATGCAGGATTGTTGCGCTAATTATAGAGTTAATATCGATAACAGTAATGAATGTTTCCTTAACTGGTCCAAACACGCAATTCTAACTGAATTAAATCAGGCGCCGTATGTTATTCAACTTTATCACTTCAACTCAATAATTTACCTGTTCAATTTAATTAGAACAGTTTTAATCTAGCAGTGGTATCCTTCCTGTTGCTTAAAAATATCTGCATAAAACCGTTCTTTATAACAAGCCAAACGATCGATAGAGAGACCTCTAATATGTTGTTATTCACAAAAAAATGAACACTAGCCCTTTTCTTTTCCGCGTTCACGTATGGATATGTGTTTTATAGACGTTGTTCACCAATTTTTGTTTAAATCGTTTACTGTACGGTTCTGACTTTTTTTCCAGGAAATTGCACAATTATCCTAACTGAAAAATCAATCGCGAAAGTCCATAATATATTTAAATAGAAAGGCGTCTATTCGATAAATTCAAATGACAAAATGTATTTATTTTGAATAAATTATATAGCTTATCTGTACGTATGCGCTAATGCTTCTACTATTTGTTTAATTGTAGGACTTCAGTAAGAGTAATTTTGATGATTGGTTTGGCGCATTTTGTGGTCTAAGAAATGTAGACTACTGGCTCCGATGTCAGTCGTAAATCATTAGCTATTTAGCCTCCTTTCTCACAAGAGACCATCCGACATGTAATATCGGTTCCTGTTAGTCTCTCAAGCTGCTCTTGTAATTAATTATATAGAGAGATGCAAATACGTCCTAGATTACCGGAATAATGTCCATCACATAGATACCTATCACTAGCGGTACACAATTTCATATAAACTTATTTTTTACCATTGAAGCTTTCTTATTATAATTGAAAATATTCCATCACCTTTATGTTGTAAAACTAATTATTCATATTAATCCAACCTTTTACCAATAAAGTTTAATCGTTTTTTGATTTGCAGCGAGTTCAATTTTGGTGGACCTCGAAGGAGAAAAATGGAAATCTCGAAAGGCCTACACAATGCCGCAATTAAGTCAATGTGACGACAATATTGCTGAAATGTGAACGCTACGAAAACTGTTGTAATTAGGAACCTTCAAACGACTTCCATCATAGTTAAAGAGGTGAACTGCCATCACAGACCCACCAATAAATAGATTTAGAACTTGAATTATATTCGAACGAATGATTATTCTTGTGAATAGTAGAATATTTTTGTAGCTATGGATGAAAATCGGGTTATTCACATCATTTACCATTCTCTAAAATATTTCTTTTTTTCTAATATTGAATAATATTTAAATCAATCAGTCTGCCTATTTTATATACAGAAAGCTCTTTATAATATTTCGAATTCAATCGATTTATTGAAATTATAATGGGTGCAATGAATAAATAAAATTTGTACATTAATTGAGAGCTTATTTTCATTCCAACTCTAATTATTGTAATTTACATGATTCGATAATTGAACACAATGCATGGCTTTTTTCATAAATTTTATTAAATGTCACGAAAAACAGCGCTAAATACTCGAATTGAAAATTTAGTTCTCACATTACCGATTTTGTTGTTATTATTTCCATTAACGAGTACTGAAATTCATTTATCCTAACATGGACGTAATTCTAGTTGAGTTCATCTATCGAAAAATGCAAATTTAGCTCATTATTTCTATTCGTTTCCATATTTCTTAATTGCCTGAAAACAAAAAAAAACTAGTATTGTACGGTCTTGAAGGATAGTTCGCGTGTTCGCAGCTCCATTAGTTAAGTTCATGTTTAGAAGTTTGGGCAGTTGGGCCGTGTTTGCAATTACGCAAACCACTGGATAATCAATCATTCCCTCGTCCGTTGCCGGAAACCAGAAACTTGGATAAAAATGTATTAATAGAAAGCACGAAGGAAATGCTTCCTAACTAGATTCGTCTAAATTGTAAGTTCTTTTTTTGTGCTGTTGTTGCTAGTTTGCTAGCTTGAAAAGTATCAACTCATCAAATAGAAGACCTTTTCACGTGCAGTATCTCAATTCGTCTCTAATTAACAAGAAGTTTCCTGTTATCCTATCTGTAGTCACAGGTAACAAAGCTGTGGTTAATTGAATGCGGGGGTAGTTCCGATTATGAGAAGTCTATCTATCTGAGACCATCAATATAAACCGTGAATTTTCGTCTCTTATCGATAAAGGCAAATTAATGTCAACACTCTCATTGGCTAGAAAAATAAACACAAAAAAAGCGGAACATGCAATGGCTCTTCCGCTCATCTTGTAAGCTATCCTCTTTTTTTTGATAGAGATTCAAACTCACGGAACTCTTGATTTATCTATTTGTTTGTGAAATTCAATTTCCTTGGTTATATACGTACGTCAAGGAGGCAGCGTAAATCAAATTTAAATATTATCATATTCCATTCACTTGTTTACTAAGTAAGTTCGTTTTTTCATCATCAATACTTTGACGGCGAAAATATTTATTTACAGAAGAAAAAAATCTGTTGGTTCCTTGTTGTTGCTTGTATCGACAAGTTTTCAAATTTCTCCGATCAATTATTATTTTTTCACATCATTTTGTGTTACCGAAAAAGAAAAATTAATATATTTCCACGAGACTTGTTTGTGTTTGACCTACCTATCAGTTCTTATGCGATTCATAAGCACATAAAATTTATATGTTTCGGTCGGTTCTACTTTCAAGTGAAATATCCGCTTGATCCCTTCTAGTCTATTGCGGTAGGTTGTATAGAATCTTCTATGTAATATTTTTTGGTTGGTTCATTTTTGGTTTTCATTTTCTTTTTTTTTCTGTATATACACATATACTATAAAAAATATATATACACTGAACACGGAATGTGTTGGAAGAAAAGCTCCAGCCTTTCACAAACACATTTCGTTCTCTATTCTATCTGTTCAAGCTAGGCTATCAAATTTTATTCACCAGTGTAACCTGAGGCTCCCACAATATATATCGATGTTAGGTTATTCGTTACGTATTCTTGCACTCTATCGATTATTGGCCTGAACACGATGGGTGGTTTGGTTTTGGGTAGGCAGGTAGGTAGGTAGGTGGTAGGTGTCGAACGTAAGCTATAAATTTTTCAAGCATGAATAAATTTGTAGAAAAGTGTTAAAGGACCGTGTACCAGCCGTGTTTATGCCGGTCCTGCAAATAATTCACCAAACGATAATTCTCAATGACTTACGATCTAAAATGTTTTACCAGAAATATAGAATGGAAAAACGGGTGGATGGAATTTTCGCAATGCGTCTATTTAATCAAAGAGACAATACATGAAATTTGCGGGAACTGGAGTGGACTAATCAATGGGAAATTGGATTTGAAAGATTTCCACAAAAATTATGTTAAAATCTAACGGAATGATTGTGATTTCTCTTGCTTACGATTTTATATTTTCCGAAAAAAAAGGAGAAAGAAATGGTTAACCAGCACCCTGTGGCTGACAGGATTGTAATAGGAGTCTTGCATGTAGATATTAAAAATCATTTATTTAAAAAATATACATAAAAACCGACCGAGTTTAAATATGTCCCTTAAATTGATAACTATAACCATTATAAATACGAAAAAATACGACGAAAAATGATTGATGATTGTAATTATTCCAATTTTATAGACAATCAATTTTCGATTCCAATCGAATTGAACCTTCGGGATCGTATGATGATAAATGGGTAATATAGAAGCGTCGATTTGACGATTTTTTAATAGTACAACATGTATGATAAAAATTAGTCTCAAAATGGCAGCATCAGCAGCAACAACAACAACAACGAGAACAACAACAACACCAATATTAAAAAAAAAATGGAGACCGGCCTATGGACAAGAGAAAAAACTTTCACCAAAACCCGCTCCCTTCTTCCTGAAAGGATATAGATGGATCATTTGCTGGAAATGCGATAGGTTTTATTGAACGTCACACACGGCTGAACAGAAACTGTACAGTTTAAAAATCAATTAATAATGATGATTTTTCCTTTTCCCTCTTATATTGTATTTCCGGAACTCGGAACTGTACCCAATAAATTCCAGGTTATATTCAATAAAAAAAACCTAAAGGTAATAAATAGAGAATATGCAATTTATCTGTTTTAAAGAAAGTAAAACAAATTTGAAATTAAAGCAAAAGATTCGGATTGCACAACGGCAAGGGGAAAATCAAACACTGAAATGACGACACTATAGCATATATAGAGGAAGTGACTTTAAATTCGACTCTTGAGAGTCTCGGCATCGGGCACACGACAATAACATTATACGAAACAACGAGAAGTTATGCGACGTTTCAGACAATAAACACCGAGGCTTTATGTCCACATGTCCAACTGAAAGAGGAGAATTACGCAACATTTACATCAATGAAGTTCCGGTTAATGTGTACCTCCTTTTGCACATATCCGTCTTATGTCTAGCTAATGGAATACGTAAATAAATCTCGGATGATATTTATACTGAGACATTCACAACAAATTAGAAGCATACAGTAAACAAAACTGACAGAAATATCCTTGAGGAGGTGTCGACATAGAGAGCAGCACTTTTACAAAAAAAAACGCGAACAAAAACAAAAAGTAGGGTAAAACTTTTATATCCCAGATACAAATAGAAGCTTAAAATATACGAAAAAACGACGTAAACGCGTGGTGAATACCAAAATGCTTCCTGTATATTATGCTACCATTAAATTTCAGTTTCGCTCTTCGTGAATATCACCGCCATTACAAACTTATTGATCTTAATTTCCAAAAAGCTGTAAAACTATTAGAAGTTATATCCGTAGCATAGACTTTATTGTTCGTTCCATGTAAGGAAAACACGATAATTCATTCATGGCTGAATATAATCGTAGGCTCTTTCCTCTTTTGTATCTTTATTTTATCAATGTTGCCATTCAGTCTCTATCCTGCTAGTGCAAACTTTAGCGTAAAGTTTTAACGTAAAATATTACAAGCCATAAAACGCATCTAGTATACGGTTAGATGTTCGTATATATAAATTGGCTACACTTAAAACAGGATATATTTGGGAAATTTTCGAATGGCATTGATGTGCTAAAGTTATTGCATCAAGACAATTGAATTTTAGAATTTAATCGTTCGATTTGGAGGGCGGATTTCGATTTGTATTTCAATCAATTCAGTTGAAATTATTCCAAGTGGTATAAACTGTATTATAGTATCAATTGTTTTGTCTTCTACATATATACGTGTGTGTGTGTTTCTATTGTATGTCTCCTTGATTTGTATCAGCTTTTCCTCAAAACTATGCCAATATTGTCGTGTTGAAATTTCTATTCGATTCAGCATTGTACAAATTCCTCAATACCAACGTCCTGAACGATATTTATGGAATCCTATCCATATCAATGGTATTTGCAGCCGATTCTGTATTGTTCGGCAAACAAATCGTCCATCGGAAAACTCTACGCTGAATATGCATTATCCAAATATACAATATTTTATTGCAAATCCACTTTTGCAACAACAATATCAACAAATAGGTATATTCATATATAAATATAAGACGATGATCCAACCATAATGGCTACCACTATCTCTAGAACGAGAGTTTCTTGTGTAACGAGACAGTCAACAGATGTTTGTAATATGTTGACATGATTTTAAAGGACATCTGGCTTGGCCGTTTCGTGTTCTAGAGACGGAACATTGTTTGAGTAATGATGGGTTATAGTGTGGTGGAAGAATTAGATGATGAAATGTATAGGATTAGAACATTACCGCCCCCTCTTTTGAATTAGATCTAATAGTGACATTGATGGAATACCATTGAGATAAATATAGGAAGTAGAGGAAGACAGTCTAGTCTGGTGGGGTTTTACTAAAAAACTACGCCTACACAACTACACCAAAACCCATTCCATATTGTTAAAAAATTGATATCTACACGTGCCGGAGATGTGATGTGTCTTCAAAAAGAATGTGTGCTTCTACAATACGTTTAAAAGATGAAAAGATATATGTTAGAAGAATTGATGCAGCGTTTTGCCCGGCGCATCCACCAAATTTACAATTTCCTTCCACTCACTTTGTTAAAGAAACGAAACCAATCTTCAGATTATAATTATTGTCGACCATCTGGAAACTTTTTATTGAAAATGCATAACAGTGTTTGCACTTTATAAAGTTTATTTTATGATGGAAAGAAGTTTGGAGGTAACCCGTTTTTGTTTTCAATTAAAACTTGAAGAAAACTCGGTTAAAGTCTTGCATAAATTTCGTATTTTGTTTTATAATTTGTTCAGTTCTTAATCATAACTTAATATTTTATACAACTTTATCAACTTATTTTCAAAATTGTTGTATTCACAAACGTTATAATAATAATTACAAACTTTTCTTTTGATTAAAATAGAATCGGATGTTTTAATCTTTAGCTCTAGATGATTAGTTTGTTTTATGAAATATTTTTCTAATCCAACCAACCAACCAAAAGCAATAACATCTGTGACTGTGTTGTGTGTTTCCCTTAGTTTTCCAACCACTATACCATTATTAACTTTTCCGGTAGAATTATATTACTGTAGATATTATTAGTAGAAAATAGGTCAATTAATAAATTCATTAAAGTTTTAATTACAAAAATTGTACAGATCCGTTTTTAACACACAACTAAGATTCAATTTGTAGCAGGTTTCGAGACAAAAATTAATTAAGATTTTCTCGCCCCAGTTCCCTTTTTTCTTTACGTGTTTAGTCGACAGTAAACAAAAAAAAAGAGGAAGAAGACACGTGAAGCTAAAGAAGATCAATAGCAGGGAATTATTATAATGACTTTTGGTGATTCTAGAATTCAGTAAAATCTACAGGAAGAGAACAATAATCGTACGAAAATTGGATGGCTGCTCTGCTGAAGATATTTGTGAGTAAAGTATTATAAAACCCATTTTTGGAAAATTCTGACAATGGCTTTGTTCAAATTACACAAAGTGGTTGTTGGTTAAGAGTTTAACAAAAATATATATGTGAGCTTTTTCATTTTTCTCAAATAATAACAATCGGAAATATAATAATTTACTTTTTATTGTATTTTTAAATAACAATCGACCAACTGGAATGTACGACGTAAGCTTTTTCCAAAATATTAATGAAATTTCAATTGTAATTATTTCATTGACAGAACCCTGCCTGGATAACTGCAACATTATTAGTTTCAAATTTTGGCAATATCACAATAAATTATTCAAAATTTCAGTTAGATATTGTATAGAAATTTGGCCTAGATTTTCTGGCTCAATTACTTTACAGATTGGATTCTCTCATTTAGCCAATTAAAATTGAATCGATAGCAATCTGAATTTTAATGCACCTTGTAACAGTTAGATATAAATAACGAAATTAGTCAGTTATTGGTTGGTATTAATATGTGATTTGATCAATTTTTATTTTGATATATATCACTATGAACCAACCAACGAATAACAATGAAATAAAATCCAAGTTATCACCCAACATTCTCTCTCTCTCTCTCTTATTCGTTACTGGATATATAAACATAAAAGTTATCAAAGCAACACTACCCGCACAGAAAGCTTCCATAAATTCAAATAAAATCACTCTGGGTGAATTATGGACCTATTCGCACAAAGCTCTGATGCCAGAATCGAACTACTTTCAAATCCTGGACACGATTAACTCGTCAAAACAACGAGAGTAAAAGGAAGCTGTTGTCGAAAATTTGAACACGCTATACAACCATACACATACACACACTCGCGCAAAGTATCAAATACATAATGGAGAAAAATCGAAATTTGGTGGTAGTTTTTGGTTGAGGGGATTCCGCAACGTGACTCCGTACATCTGGAAAATAGGTTATTACTTGTCGGCATCAGACTTTCTATTCTATATAACTGGATATCATCGATCTTATGCTAGCTGCACTTCTTTATATTAGAGATGTTGCACTGATGGAGTTTTTTTCTTAGTTTATACGACATGTATGCTTGTAAGTAAATTGTTAATCAAAAAGCGGAGAGAATCTTTAGAATTCTGAACGCGTTACTAAAGGAAGGTGCAAAGAATAAAATCAATAGACTATAATAATTCTTTCAAGATATTAAGGTCGAGCTATCATATAAATTTTGATTGAGTTTGTTGACTGTGACGGACCTGGACAGCTTTACTGATGATAAGGCTTTAGATAGATTGCATTTTTTCCTTACACAATATATATAAGCTTCATCTTTCCTTTTTCATCTTTATGAAGAGAAATTTTTAGGTAAATACCTGGTGATTTAATTAAAACTGAGGAAATTTCCTGGACTGTTCTACATTTTAATTATTCTTGTACACTCGTTAATGTCTTGGGCTAATATTTATAGGAGACGGTGAAATAAAATTAACCCAAAACAAACAATTTGCATATTGTCGCTATATCTTTCATCTACCTACCCGGTTGTTTCGTGAAAACAATATACGACAGAACAAAAAAAAAGCAGGAACATAAACGAAATCAAGGAATTGAAAAAAAAAACTTTGTGTTCTTTTGAATTCTACTGAAATTTCACCACTAACAACTTAATCCAGAATGTCGTGTATCTGACATACTATCGTGCTCTTTCACAAAAAAGAAACGTGAGCGTTTTACAGACAAATTCCAGTTGTGGCCAACTATACTTTTTACATGTAGACCACTTAATTGAAACCAAAAAAAAAAGTAATGAAAGTAATAGTAGTAAGTAGTAACTGAATTTCTTTCGAATTTCGATCTCCTTCGGCATGTTTTGGTAGAATATCTTGCAAGGCTTGCAAATTGCTGCCCGTTCAAGATTTCTGAAATTTCCTCTGATGATTACTTCTTCTTGAAATGTACATGATGGTATTCACGATTAGAAAATCATCAGTAGAAGGTACTTTGATTACAAACCACAATTCCAACATCGATTCAATTATAGACTTCAAATCTTCAACGTAGATGGGAAACTTTGTAAAATGTGAAAATTGCAAGCTTTTTATATGAATTAATTTTCACATCAAGAGAAAAAGACAGGGAAAGAAAGTGACAGGAGAGAGAGACAGAAAGACAGAGAGAGAGGAGTAAGGGAAGAATGACACACTTTCTCCAGTAGCACTTACCAATTAAACTTGTTAAGCTTTGTGAAGGTGGTTAGGGAATCCGGAAAGGCCTTTTTAAGGACGGCCATTAAAAGCACAGCTCACTCAACTTGAACCTTTTACAATTGGTTTTTTTAATGAAAGAATTTCTAAAATTATTACTATTATTATTATTATTTTTTTGTTTCAACTCATCTTACAAAATACTTTATCACACAGAAGAAAAAAAATGTCACTTTGTTGATAACGTTGCCAACTCTAGAGATTCTCTAGACTTTACTTGATTTATACACAAGAAAGAATCTGGAATTTTATTTATAGTCCACTGCTCATCCCTGGAGGTGATGATGAATTTTTGACCTGAATAAGCCTGATACTTATAAATTAACTTAAATCTAGATGGAAGGTATATAATGAGATTTATTTCCGGATTTAGTTAATTATTACTTAAACGGAAAGTGATTCACGTGTATCTTTGAAAATGTTTTTTTTTTCTGAGGGGGGCATTTTGGGTGTGAGAATCAATAAAACAGATGACTGGCCGGTTCTACAAGTCCCTAGCGAGTCTTCCTTACCGTCTGAGAAGGCATTTTCAGAATATTAAGTAGCTAAGGGATGTATGCGGCCATTACTTTTTCTATTGCTATAAAATTTGCAAATACTCCATATAACCCAAACGTGATCGCGTACGAACCAGTATTTCGTAATAGGCCTTTTAAGGTGGTGCTAACAGAACGTATGGTATAAATTAAGTATTTAGCACTATCGTAGCATACCGAATGGTTTTTAATCAAAACAAATTTCTGTGCTATCAAAATTTTTATACCGCCAAAGTAAGAGCTTATTTATTCAAAAATAGTAACGCACAAAACGATCTATACCATCTACAACCATGTAGTAGACATATAAATGTAGTGATTAAGGTAAATTAACTAATTTAAGTTGCACAAATTGTTTTAGGAACTTTCTCTCCCTAAGCACACTTTTGTTACATGTAGTACTATACTGTTCATCTAACACCAATTCCAAAATACATCCAACATTGCCCCTTTTCATTTAGATAATAACCACCAAGGTCTACTTGTTTTTTTTTCCTGATTTCGTTAACGTTTTACAGCTTTGCCAGCTTTTCTACAGTATGCAATAACATCGCTCTGTGACGAAAATTGAATTAGAAAACATTGAAACGAAACACTTTATGGAGAATTTATCTGACAACATTTTTCTTGTTCGTTATTAGCATATCTCTCACATTTTTTTTCATTTTCATCTATAAAGAGAATTTTCGCATTTTTTTGTCAATGGTATTGATTGCTGTGACAAAATCAAATTAAATACGTGCAATGTCTGCAATATTACTTATTGGAGGTAATCTTTTCGTCCTTCATTCTCGAAATTTATAACATCTAAGGGTATGAAATCTCATTTCACTTGCCTTTATTCCATGTGTTTTTCTTTTTGGTAAAAGAAACTGGGACGTCTGTCAAATAATTCATTTCAGAATGTGTTTAGGGATTTGTAAACGAAATATTCATAGGTTTTGGTAAACTGACAACATTACAAGAAAAATCTGAAAATAATTTATATGTTATTGTGGAGATTTTCCTTTTTGGTTAATGAAACGTTTTTAACAGTCATATTTAGGTACTTTTATATTTCAAAATTTTTAAAACAATATATACATTTTATTGTGAAAGATAATACCGGTATTCTATTGTGAAAATATGAAGGAAAACGGGTGATTGTCAACATAATAACATCATTAAGTTTCCCTTTCATAAAACAAATTGAGTTAGGGAAATTTAATATTTGTGTTTTGAAGAAGTCAGATAATTGATGTGGTACTCTACCAGTTTATACAAAACCTTGACTATAGGCGCTTATAACCATAGTTATTATTAACGTTAATTGATGTTCCAATAGAAGCTTTCCATATCAATCTCTACAACAGTATTCAATCCTGCTACACAAGCCACGTTATTCACAAATAACTTGTGTAAACTATAATAATAATATTCTAAAACACAGGCTTCAAGTCAATATAACAATATTAGGCGTCTCTATGTAAAGCATACCCCATGTTAATAACGCCTTTTTTTCTCGTTAATTTAGTTAAATCTAATGAAATTCGAACGTGTTTTTTTTACAAGTCTTGTATGAATAGACACGAATAGGAACATCGAAGAAACGACCGTAACAAAATTAATGCGATGTTCCTAGTGCAGACGAAATGTGATTTATACGTAAAATGAATTACGACATTGTCTCCATTCTCTTGAATTACGACACCGAAAAAGTCTTTATTTATACCTTGACTGTAACATGCAATTTTGATATTTTTATCCAGTGAAACAACTTCAAATTCTGTTCCAATAAATTTTGTTTGAATATTGATTTATATGTTAATATCACGAACATATAGCAACTATAAATGGTGCCATTGAGTGACAAAATACACAAAAAAGATTTTGTTGTTCGTATGGAAAATTTCAGGTATAATCAAAAACTCACGATAAACTTGAAAGTTTCCCCTAAACCAAGTATATTCCATAGATCAACATTGTTCGTAATTTGTTAAGTTCAAAGTTGTCTGTTGTTGCATAATTCAATAAAAATATTTGCTCAAACACTTATATACCATGAATAACAAAAGGGAACAACGTGTAGGCGTAAAAGGACGAGAGAGAAACAATTAAAAAGGAGTATGTATGTAAGTGCCAGGATAATCACGATCTACAAATTATAATTTACTCCAAACTTTCTTTATAGAATAAAATTTAGAGTAAATACATATATGTTATATATGAGGAAGACTACAAAATATACGATTCAAGAAAAGTGTTTTAATTTATTTAATTTATTAGAGAAATGCCTGTTATTAATGATCAACAATAATACAATCAACTTTGTTCCATCATTCTCTTTTCAGCGAAATAATTTTAAATTAACTAATATTGTCCCTTAATGAATTTTCATTGAGTTTGACGGCAGGCAATCAGGATTACATTACGGTTTTCTGATCGAGAATAGAAAAGGTTAATTTGACTTTAATGTTGGGACCGGTTAAGTTGATTATTCAATTAATTGAGGTAAAATAAAGTTGGCAACGTCAGAAAAGTGGGGTGATGGTGGTAGTAAAATAGGCTTATTTCTCCAATGTCTTGATTATAGTTCAATCTAAGTTTGAAAAGAGATGGGTGAAAATTTGCCAAAATGTCTTGTCTTAGAAGACGAACGATTAATTTCTGTCACATTGAATCCGAAAGTGTTTAAATGGAAAGATATTTTATCAAGAATAAGTTCATTCTATATAATGTTATTCATAAGAGCGAAACGGTTGAAAAAAAGTGGCACAAAAAAATGTAATTTATTAAAATTCATTAAAGTGTATAGCTATCGCGTTTTTTCACACTAATTGTTTCTGAGAGGCTTAATTAATTAACACTTAGATCTTATAGTTCAAACAATATGAAAGTTCTTTATTCATAATAACGGCGTCGTTTGTAATTTATAAAATTATTAGTTAAAGTTAGTTTGGAGAAAGTGTAATTGAATACGTTTTCTGGTAAAATTGATTGAATATAACACCATATGAAGTGTATTGTTATTCTATGAAGTGTGTATGTATATGAAATTCACGATCACCGGTTTAAAGTTATAGAACTTAATAATATTAACAACACAAAACAGTAATAAATTTCCAGTAACAAGTATGCATACAAATTCAGTAATAATTATCCATGTATAATTCAAGTGGAACAATATTACGAGTTTCCATAATTTGTTTTACAGTTAACGTTCATTAATTTTCTGTTTAAATTCAAATAAACGCATACATAAATTAAGTCCACTTTGAATCTTTTACCGAAAAATTCAAAGGCCAAAGCGAAAAAAAAACCGTGAAAGCAGAGACAATCCACAAAAAGTATATCACTATATGAACAATTGTTTTGTAGTTAATATTAATTAAAATCATCAAATCATCTGAAAAATGTAATTGGAAACAAGACATATCTCCATTGAAATTTGACTGATATAATAAATTAAAATGGATGAGAATTCGTTGATTTGGAATGGAATTTCTTCCAAATGAATTTTCCAGTTTGTTGGTAAATTAGAGCTGTAATTGAATGCCTCTTGAAATGGTCAGAAATTTGTTGTACTAACATACATATAATATTGACACAAAAAATTTTTGTCTGTAAGTAATTGTACAAAGTCACATATTATTTGTTGTCTGCTGGTTTTCAACAAAGCAAAAAAGATCATCCGACCAAGGGCTGGAATTCATTTTTAGTTAAACGGTAGACAAGAAAGAGCGAAAGGAAATTGTCAATTTTTTCCTTGGGGAAATCTATCGTGTTAGGAATCATTCAAAACGAGTCGCGTACTTTATTCTTAACATCACCCTCATTCTAAAGCACGCAGTAGAAAGCTGTTTGAATCACAATTTTACGGAAAATTTCTAGATCACATCAGGACCACCAGTTGGGAAGAGGTGAATTGTTTACCAGAATTTCGACTTGTTTTTGTCGTTTAATTTATTGTCTTTTTTTCTTGTTGTTTATAAACATTTTTTGTGCCAATTTTTTATCGATTACCTGACGACGGCAAAATTGCCGGTTTTGGACAGCATCTGCAGGTGACATATGACTACTACTGTTTTGTTAAAGGAAGTACACTGTCACTCACGTTCTTGTCATCTCGATATCTATTCATCCCTCGACCGCTCGTTCACTGTTATTTCCAAGGGGTGCTATCAGGCGATGTCTCTCCCTCGGTCTATCTTGAGGCTTTAGTATGGTTGTCAACTTCTATACGTATCATTAATTCTAACAGTCATATGTTCTACCCCAAAGACATCAATCAAATAAAAAAATTATTAGTTGAACGAATTGCGGGAAATATAAAAACGAAACAAAAACCATCCCCCAAAAAAAAGGATATGTCAAATATACAGATTGGGAATCAAATGTATTCCTCTAGAGATCTAGTTAAAATCTACAATCTGTATACGTACAGTATTTTCTCAGATTAAAGCCTCATTTCTTATTATAATTACGTAAAATTCTACTTTATTGTGATTAAATGTAATTAAATGTTGGAAAGCTTTTTCGTTTTTCTTCTCTGATGTTAGAAATAAACGTTCAGTCGTCAAAATAAACTTGGCCGTTTATTAGTATACGTAAAATTTTCAATGAGGGCTGTTAAAGCCTGTAAATGGGGATGGTTTTATCGTACTACCCGATCGCATCTTGTTTCCCGATTTATCAAGCTGACATCAGCAAATGTCATTTAATCAAACTTTATTACCGTTTTTTACTGTTGACGCGATATTTCTTACTTGACAACAATTTAGAACGTGTATATGTTGTAGATTTTTTTTGAAACTATTTAAATTTAACACACAACATTCGATTCTCAATTTAAGGAACAAAATTGAGTGATGGTCAGAGTGAATTTAATCAACTTGTATCGTGGTAATAAAAAAATCTGTAACGGAGAATTTAATGAAAATAACCGTCAACTGTGAAATTTATGTTTCAGAAGGTCCCTCTTGTTAAAAAGCACTAGGTCGTATTTTCATATTTAATAAACGAAATGAATATTTATTACTTGACGTGCAACAGTTTCGACATTATGTTGTTCTCAGTCAATTTCAGTTCCACCACTGATTTACCACAAAAACAATTGCAGATTTTCCGGTAACATCAGTAATAAAATTGTACCAAAACTATATTGACGATTCGGCTACAAAACTTATGTTATTCAGGAAGTTTTACAACTTCATTAAATTAAAGTGTTACGTTTCTGTAACAAATGTCGACTGTAGTTAAGACTTTGTCACTTGCTAGATAAGAACTTTGACCGTCTTTACATTAAAAACCATGCATGAATTTCTATAACAATGAACGATAAGCTATGTAAAGTTTTCTCTTCTTTCCTTCCGGATATACATTAGAGATACTCTCGGAAATTTCAAGTTGCCACTCGACCAAAGCACTTAACGTGACAGCACGAAATCTTCAAATATTTGCCATTTTCTACGTTGTCAACAATTTAATTCACAACAAACATTTGAACAAACCAGAGACAAGAAAAAAAACCTGCAATGTAACATCAATATCAATTATCCCGGGATCGTAGTTGTCCACAAGATTACCGCCTTGTCTGTCTGCAGGTAAATTGCGAAAGGCGGATTTTATCTTGTTCATATTACAGGAGCTTTGTCCGTTCGTCTGTCGTCCACTTGTTGGTCGAAATTTCGTCGTTCCCAGCCAACATAAACAATTACATTTGACTTATGTCCTTGGGCCATACAACCCTGTTCGAAGTCAACAACACATATATGCACTTCCAAGTACAAATACCCCCAAAAAATCATCGAATTATCTAATAATCAAGTTCATGAGATGATTTTTTGTTGAAACTTGTCAGTTTTCCGACTCTATTTTTCATATCCGATCTGACTTGACTACAATATTCCTCATTTATTCACCGTCGTCGTCGTTGTCGTCTTCTTCCTCTTTCTGTTCTTTGTCTTCGTTTTCCTGTTCTTCAAGTCAAGCTTGATGCTTGTTTGTATGATAAATGGCCACGATCAAAGCCCCATGTTCAGAATAAAACCCAGTTACAAATGTTCTATTTCAAATCCTCAACACCAGATCCAAAGCTCATCGCTTCAAATAACAAACAGATAATTGAGAACGAGCGTCCGAATCAAAAGCAGAAACCTTTTGAATCTCTTTCTCTCTCTCACCCTTGCATTCAGTCTCTATCCCTCTCTGTGTGTGTATTAATTAAAACAGGAATGTGAAATTTTACTTACTTATTGGAAGTCACATCATTAAAAAAAATATTGTTTCAGAATTTGTCAATATTTTCATTTCAAAAGAAAATACTGAATATATCAACATTTAAATGTAACTATAATGATGAAATTCATTCGTTGTATCCTCGAAGGATAGAATCACTAATTGCTAATAATGCGCTTTTGTATCAATCCTGGATTCCTTCTAATTTCAAATAGGAACCGTACTTGATGGAAATAATCTGCCCTTAGGATGAAATAAATTACTCTAATCTCTAATAACTACAAGACTATAAGTGTCAAAAAAGATAGAGAAAGGGAGAAAAGAAAGTATATATAGCTGTTGAATTTGTTTCTCGATTGTTGTATAAAAGATCTGGGAAATAGTTGTAGATTTTGTTAGGTGCTCATAATAATAATGTGTACGTTCGTAGAGTGGTTATATAGTAGAAAATTTATTGATGAAATTTCTAGTTTCATCTCGCTGAAAGCCCTGAAACTTTCTTCTTCTCCACTGAAATGTGGATGAAGTTGGAAGTATACAAATGGTTGAATCTCTTTTATATATATTTTTTCTATGTTTTGTGTATCAGGATGTGTCTTGATCGTTAGTTTATATTTTTGACGATTTCCTCAGAAAAGGAAGCAGAAAAAAAAACGGGGGAAAAATGGTGGAAAACCCCGATAAAAATGTTTATTAGGGTTGTGTTTTTCCTAGATTTATTTATTGGTTGAACGGTTTCACAAACAGAAAACTAAGCTATATTGTCATCAAACATTTCAATTCTATGTATGTTTGGATACATATATACAATATACATATATGTATAACTGTTATAGTAGTCGTGTTGTGTTTGAATTAAATGTTTGTTCTTTCCGTGCAAACTTATTGTCATACACATTACCATTCACGATGGAAAATATCATAAATGCCACCAACCAATGTGATACAATAGGGGGATGAATTGAGAAAATGATGACAAGAGAATGAAGGACGGTAGGGTGAACTACAACTTACCCACGCAACAACCAACAAACAAAAGAGCTAAGAACAAAAGTTCTCGTACGTTCTCCATGACTCTTAGAGGGCTCCTTCAGCATTACCACCAACACCACAATTTGTTACGAGATTCACGTCATTTCGCATTCGATTGTTTTCTGACATATCTTTTACAAAAAGAAACATTTCCAACATCACTTTATATTTTAAACAAAAAGAAAAACTACATCAGATCGACACTAAAGATTTTACTAAAATCCTACACTTATATCCCTAAATTGTTGATTAATTTCAATTCAACTAACTTATATCAATAAGTCTAAATTTCTTTCCTTCTTTTAATTATTATTATTATTATTATTATTACTATTATTGTTGACAACCCTTTTTGTTTATTTGGTAATCTTGTTTTCGGAAAGTTTAAAAAGTTTGTTGCAGGTCAGGTGGCCTTCGATTTCGCGGTACCGGACCGGGGAACATTCCGCGTGACGTGCTTGATGGAAGATACCCGGAGCGAATGGCGCCCCGACGCCACAAAACCAGGTCCAATTGCCCGGCGCCTGCGTCTAGCCCCCTTTAATTCTATTATGATTATAGTCATCACTGATAACAGAGATTCAATATTGATGGATAGTTTCTCATAACTACCCTACCTGAAAATTTATCTAATAATCAACGACAATTATCACAAATATTCCTGGTTCAATGGAATCCGTCAATCCTACAGTTAGTAATATTTTCTTTTTTTCTTTTTAATTTTTGACATCTTTATTATCCCAATCACTTCAAATTACTTATTAAGGAAATAATTGTGTCGTTGACAGCTTTTGGCAACATATTTAATCGAAAGTTGAGCTTTATATACGGAAATTACTTCGATTCAGCTTTCAATTTCTGGCAAGTTTGTTTTGGAATTAATTTTATTAAACAGTTTAATTTTATGACAACATTCATACTGTATATACACACGCATAAAATGTAAAATATTATGACAACATTGAAGAAAAACAAGGCAATTGCTCAAAAAGGTGGTAGAAAAATGATGTACCATCAATCTAAATTTATTTAGAGCCATCTAAATTCTTGACAAAAAAGATGACGCATTGTTATTTGTGATAACACGTGAATTAAAATTATGTTGTGTTCCTTTTTTCAAGTAAATTGATCAACATATTGGACACGATTTAATATTTTATTGTTGGATATACAGGGGAATATCTTCAAC